>JBAMJR010000087.1:522500-802500 GCA_038501785.1 Myoxocephalus aenaeus
ATACGTTTACACACTGATGTGTGTTGGGTGGACACACTGTGCTCGAGCCCGAGGTGGAAAGTGGCTCAGGATTCCCTGATGAAAGTTAGCGAGTCCAACCTGGCTCAGGACTCTCTGATAATACGAGTCAACAACCTGGACTTTGTACCCGTCATGTCTGTCTGGAGGTGTGTTAGCTGAATGACTTTATTTATTTTCACAAATATGTTTTGACTCTTATGTCTGTTGTGTGGACACACTGTACTCGAGTCCGAGTTGGCCAGAACAATGAGGCACCCCGAGTCCACGGTCGCTCACCCTCCCCTGATGAAACTTACAGAGTCTACAGTGGCTCACTCTCCCCTGATGAAACTTACAGGGTCCACGGTGGCTCAGGACCAATGTTCCCTCTAATTTTTTTCAGCACTGAGCAATTTTGTTTTTTTCTGAGCGCACATTTCAGCACTGTGAGCAATTCGCGACCTGCCGAAAATGACCACAAGCCTGCGTTAGCCATAGGGGATTCAAAGAGATGACAGCAAATGCATCAATATGTATACAAGGTTGGTATTTATTCAATATCCTTTATAATGGCTGGACTTTGGGAACATTTTAATGATGGTGTTTTACCAGTCAGTTTAGTTGAACTTACAGGATCTTTGTTGAACTTCAATAAGGGGAGGTTATGACTGGTTCACTGGTTATGACTGATAATGATATATATACAAAATAAAAGTATCAAAGGTGTTTAGTCATTTCTCAGCAGGTACAACATTTAAGTGGAACTTCATTGAAAGAAAAATGCTAATGCAGTGCTTAACAATAATTATAGGCCTATTAAATTGACATGGTGTCATTTTTCCTAAAGGTAGCCTATACAAACAATTTAATAACTGGAGTGGTTTGCAACAAACTAGGCTACAAAACATGTCATTTGAATGTCATTGAGGGAGATAGGCCTATCTGGCTATGTGGCACCTGCTCTGCCTTTCTTTTCGCCATGGTAGCCTATAACTGCTGGAGCAGGGCCCGCCAAGAGTAGCCTAAACAGCGCCGGTCCTAGCTCATGTGGCGCTCTAGGCGAGCTTCACTCCTTGCGCCCGGAGGAGGACAGCAGGGGTGGGGGGTGCTAACGGAGGCAGAGCGCTAGCAGAGGTACAGAGCGCGCATGTCGAGAAACGGGACGCTGATTGGCCAAGAAGACTCGACGCGTCAAAGATCTTCTATTGCGGAGATGGCTCACTCCTATCTCAGAAACACTGGCGCAAATTTTTTTTTAAACCCCTGAAAAAAAATCGTTTGCGCGGTCTGAAAAATGTGCGCGGTCTGAAAAATCTATTGCGCGGCCACTTCGACTGGCCTGCGCGGCCGCGCACGCGCACAGCTTAGAGGGAACACTGCTCAGGACTCTGATAATACAAGTCAGCAACCGATACTTTGTACCCGTCATGTCGGTCTGGAGGTGTGTGAGCTGCATGGCTTTATTTTCACAAATATGTTTTGACTTTGGTCTGTGTTGGGTGGACACACTGCTCGAGCCCGAGTTGGCCACAACCATGAGGCTCCCCGAGTCCACGGTGGCTCACTCTCCCTTGATGAAACTTACAGAGTCCACGGTGGCTCAAGACTCTCTGATAATACGAGTCAGGAACCTGTACTTTGTACCCGTCATGTCGGCCTGGAGGTGTGTTAGCTGAATGACTTTATTTATTTTCACAAATATGTTTTGACTCTTATGTCTGTTGGGTGGACACACTGTGCTCGAGCCCGAGTTGGCCTCAACCATGAGGCTCCCCGAGTCCGATGTGGCTCACCCTTTCCTAATGAAAGTTATCGAGTCCACGGTGGCTCAGGACTATCTGATAATACGAGTCATCAACCTGTACTTTGTACCCGTCATGTTGGTCTGGAGGTGTGTGAGCTGCATGGCTTTATTTTCACAAATATGTTTTGACTTTGATCTGTGTTGGGTGGACACACTGTGCTCGAGCCCGAGTTGGCTCCACGCAGGCTCCTTCTCTCCACCCAAGCGATCCAACCAAGTGAATTGGGGCCAAGTGAATGGGTGCCAAGTGAATGGGTGCCAAGTGAATGGGTGCCAAGTGAATTGGCGCCCACGGTTTCTCAGGACTCCCTGATGAAAGTTCTCGAGCCCACGCTGGCTCAGGACTCCTGATGAAATTTCTCAAACCCACGCTGGCTCAGGACTCGATGAGGCTTCTCGAGCCCGGTTCACTCAGATCCACGTGTATGTATAGATATCCTCCCTGTTGTCTTCAAGTCAAAATGACCCTGACCACATTTCCACATCCCTCCTGTTGTCCTCGGGTCGAAATGACCATGTGTGTATACCCACAACATCCAGTTGTCCTCGGGTCACTCTGACCCACGTGTATCTCCACATCCTCCTTTTGTCCTCGGTTCAGTGTGAGCCACGTCTATCTCCACTTCATCCCGGTGTCCTAGAGTCAGAATGACGGGACAGTTTGACCCGCAGGACACAAGGTGTATACGGAATGAGTGAGGACATCACAAGGGTTAATTGATCCAGATGCAATTGCTGCATCTCACTACTGCATTTTATTTCTTAAACTGCACAGCAACTTTTATTACATTTTTATTTAGTAGTTAGCTTTTTGACCGTTTTAATATTTTCTTAACTGTTTTAAATCCTGTTTTCTCTGCATTATGTTTCGATGCTTTTAATGGTTTCATATGAAGCGCTTTGAATCGCCTTGTTGTTGAAATGTGATATACAAATAAACTTTGCCTTGGAAAAGTTTATTTTTATGTAGATTTAAAAACATGACCCAGAAATGCATTTTAAATACAGATGTATTCGTAGAGAGTTTTTAATTAGTTTCCTCCATCACAGACACACAGTATGTTGTCATCAGCTGTTCAAAAAAAACCTTTATCCTCCATATCATTTATAAAGAAATTACATTTGAAACATATTTAAAAAACTAAACACAAGAGAAAGATCAACAAAAATGTACATCATTAATCTTTCACAACTGGAAGACACTAATTATCTCCTATGTGGACTCTCTTGTGTTTCTTCAGAGTTCCCTGATCTGCAAATCTTTTCCCACAAACAGCACAACTAAAAGGTTTCTCTCCTGTGTGGACTCTTATGTGTCTCTTCAGATTTTCCTGTCTTGTGCATCGTTTCCCACAAACATCACAACTGAATAGTTTCTCTCCTGTGTGGACTCTCATGTGTATCTTCAGAGTTCCCTGATCTGCAAAGCTTTTCCCACAAACATCACAACCAAATGGTTTCTCTCCTGTGTGGACTCTCATGTGTCGATTTAGATTTCCCTGTAGTGTAAATATTTTCCCACAAACATCACAACTGAATAGTTTCTCTCCTGTGTGGACTCTCATGTGTGTCTTCAGAGTTCCCTGATCAGCAAATCTTTTCCCACAAACATCACAACAAAATGGTTTCTCTCCCGTGTGGACTCTAATGTGTTTCTTCAGAGTTCCCTGATCTGCAAATCTTTTCCCACAAACATCACAACCAAATGGTTTCTCTCCTGTGTGGACTCTGATGTGTCTCTTCAGATTTTCCTGTCTTGTGCATCGTTTCCCACAAACATCACAACTGAATAGTTTCTCTCCTGTGTGGACTCTCCTGTGTCTGTTCAGATGTGCCTTTCTTGTGAATCTTTTCCCACAAACATCACAACTGAATGTTTTCTGTCCTGTAAGAACTCTTGACCGTGAATCTTTCTTTTGCTTCACTCTAAAACATTCATTTCTAACTGAAACGCTGGAGGACATTTTTCCAAAAATACACATCATGTGTCTCTGCAGAAACCCCTTGTAGTAATACCGTTTATTACACTTGAAGAAGCTGAAGGATTTGTTGCCAGTGTTACATCTCACATGACTTACAAGGGCTTTCTTATATTTTAGGGCATGTGCAGCAGACTCCGGTGCCCTGGTCTCCTTCCAAATATTGTCCCTGGCTTGACTTTCAGGTCCAGAAACTGACAAAGGTTCTTGCCAAACACCAGAACTGACTTCAGTCTCAGAAGATTCTGAAGCCTTTTCATCATCAGCATTTGGATGTGAATGACGATGTGGATTTAGGGTTCTGGCTGGTCCTGATCCCACACAGTCCTCTCCATTAGTTTCTGTTTTTATCAGTGTCTCTGATCTGCCGGTTGGAGGCTCCGCCTCTCTGTTGTCCTCCATCTGGCTTTGATGAAGCCGTGAGGTCTGAGGTTTGTCATCTTCACTCTGCACAGTAACAGCAGTGAATAGAAACTTGGTGATATCGGCCTCCTCCAGTACATTAATCTGCTCTCCCTCTAGACGGGTCCAGAGATCCTCTTCCTCTTTTATGTGGAGGGGCTCTTGGTCCTCCTGGTCCAGGTCCAGGCACTCAGGGGGGACTTCTGCTTTAATCTCCAACAGCTGCTGGACATCTGCAGGGAGCACATTATGGACAACGTTGACTTCAGACTGATATCAGCTTTCATTAGTGGAGACATTCAAGGAATTTGACTAAATGTATAGTTGTTGCTCTTAAATGTACAAACACCGAAAAAAATAATACAAAACAATAACACAATGACATTTGTAAACATCAAGACAGTGCAAAGGGCGCTGGAATAAATATGGAATGTTTAATGTAAAATATTGCTTTTAAACAAGGTAGGCGGATGTCCCACACACTTCATACAATGATACTAATGTTTAGTTTGATAGTTATGATATTAACACATTAAAGCTCAGTAAGTAGTTAAAGGGAGTTTCCTGTTCAGGTCAGAAAGAGGATGTTGTATATGTACAAATGTAAAGCCGTCTGAGGCAAATTTGAAATTTGTGATTTTGGGCAACAAAAAATAAATTGAAATAGATTTATGTCCAACTTTCGGCGACAACCTAATAACAAAGCTTATTTAGGAATAACATTTCAAAAGCAATGTGTTTCACAGGCAGACATAAAAAGAACAAAGGATAGCATACAAAGCAGATACAGACATTTCTACATAAATATATATATATATATATTTACAAACACGTGAATAAAGCCAAATGAGGTCTGCAAACCACAAGTAGCATACAACTCGGACCTAACAGGATGCCACTGTATCTGTGACTTTCTGTTTATTCTTTAAAGGCAGCTGAAAACTGACATGACCGCAGTTTTTTGTCAACACCTGCTGCTGCCGGAGGTTCTCTTCTACCTTCCAGGCGAGAAGCAGTTAATCTCGAACAAGCCTTTTTCTTAAGAAGCCCACTCTCGATCCAGAGGTGTTGGCTAACTACAGACCAATCTCTAACCTTCCCTTCCTCTCTAAGATCGCAAATCAGTTGTGTTACTTTCTACATAACAATAGTTTATGTCAGGATTCAGAAAGCATCATAGCAGAGACTGCACTGGTGACAATTACTAATGACCTTCTAGTTGCATCAGATAAATGACTCATCTTTGTACTTGTCTTGTTGGACCTTAGTGCTGCAGTCGACACCATTGACCTATTACAGAGACCAGGGCCCTATTTTTCGTACCTGGCTTACTGAGTTAGCGGGCTAATTGTCAGGATAAGATGACGTAGGTCAGGCTTATTCAGTTTCTCGAAGCAAGCTTAGATAAATCACCATAGCAACACAGCCAAAAATGTAAACCTGCTCCCGGGCAGGCTTACTGAAATTCACTGGATAAGCTGGCCACTCCCACCGGACAAAAAAGGCAGCTCACTTCCTCATTGATGAAGGAGCGATATAGTTATATTAGTTTTATTGGGAGAGAGTTCTTTGAGATCGCCAAGATCCGTCCTCACATCCTCATGACTTCCTGTACGCGGCACAATAGATTCTGTCTTCAAGGAATCATTTATTTACGAGAGCTTCTCGAGCCGCGGACACTGATCACCACACGGCGCAGCCGATCACCGTCTCACAGACAGAGACTCTCACCCGCTGCATGCCGCGCTGTTCTTAAGTTTATTTAGCGCTTAAGAAACTTATGGATGTGTTGAAAGCTCTCATAATTATATGACAGTGTTATTAGTACACCATACATATCATTATTGTAGAACATGATTAAGGTGGACTCATGATAAGAATACAGAGAATCACACACAATTTCTTTTCACTGCTTCAATTGATTGAATTTCTGATTATGAATAATACATATATACTGATCCGCCCATACACATATTCAAACTCCTAGTTATATAGAAATATACACATACATGTATATACATATAGTACATGATTCATACGCGCATACAGTACATATATCCTCATAAGTATATATTTATTTGTAAATATAATTTGATTGATCTGGGTGATGAAGCACTTAAAATTTGCGGATACATTTTCCCAACACTGACATTTAACTTGTCTGATATATTTGCGGCGCTTATGTCTCAGCGGGGCGGAGTTAAGCTGCGTTCACGGCAACAATGTTACAAAAACGTTGGAATATTCACAACGCGTTTGCTGTGAATGATTAAGGTATTGACTTCCTCATATGTCTTCATGATCATCTCCTGCTTCTCATCGGAGAAATAAAAAGAGGTTCCTCTGAGTTTATTTGCTATTGGACTGTTAGAAGATCGTGGTGTCAGTGCTCGATTATTATCCCTTCTGAAGAGGAACGGACACGCGCATTTATCCAGAGGATTGACGTCTGGCTAGAATTAACGAGACCGTTTCAGCGCGGATCAGCCGTGTAGAAACCAAGTTAGCCTGATGTCAATCATCTCGCTAATTTAAGGTGGAGATTAGGACATTTGCCTGACTTTGTTTAGCCAGGTACGAAAAATAGGGCCCAGATCAGTCGATTGGCATTAAAGGCACCGCACTAAGCTGGTCTAAGTCCTGTTTATCAGATCGATCGCAGTTTGTTTATGTAAACAATGAAGCCTCGATGAACACCAACGTTAGTCACAGAGTTCCACAAGGTTCTGTGCTAGGAACAATTTTATTCACCTTATATGCTTCCTTTAGGCCAGGGGTCAGCAACCTTTCCTATCCAAAGAGCCATTTTGCTCTTTTTTTCCCACCAAGAAAAAATTGTCTGGAGCCGCAAAAGCTATTTGATGTCACAGCTTCTGAAGTTTTATATATAGTCATATTATATGTACAAAAAACTATAGTTTGTTATATTTATGAAATTATAGAACAAGAATAAAGACAATTTTTGACATTGTATTGCTATTTTACCTGTTTATAACTATCAAACAAAAAAAAGTAATGTGTCAGCTACATTAAGGCCCATTAAAAGCACAACTATGCAGACCCTAAATACTGTCTATATGTGTGGCTAATGTGGTAGAGTGTTCACCCTGTAACCACAAGGTAGCAGGTTCAATACCTGTCCTCTTCACGTGAGTTTTACATTTTAAACGCTTATCTTTTGCTACGTCCACACTGAGCGTCCTCACTACAGACTTTTAGAGCACTGCAAACGGAGGAGGACGGATCCGTATTCACCAGCGGACGCCTCACTGTCTCATGAGCTGCCACAGAACCAGCAGCAGGAGTGGAGTTGGAGACGTGATCCACTTCCTGAAAGTATATCTACTTTACTCAGTTTACTGCAGCAGTTGAGGTATCGCTCTCCTGCAGCTTGATACCTTTCAGCAGATGCTTGTTCTGGAACAGTCTTTCAACGTTAAATGTTTTGTTGTTTGCTAATTTCTCGCCACATATCAGCATACAGGTCAGCAGCATCGTTGGCAGTGAAAGCAAATGAATACATCCACGCAGAATGAAACGCTCTACTTTCCTCCGTGACTTTTATTTTTATTTATTTATCCGTTGATAGTTTAGCGAGGGCGGGGCTCTGTGAATCACGAGTAGCCACCTGCAGCGGAAGAGGCTTGACAGCTACGTGACAGGATGTGATGCACATTTTAGTTAAAGAAATATTTAAACATTTATTTTTATTTTCAGTGACCCAATATCACCTAAAACTCCAAGATAAGAGGAATTCCCTTTTGAAAGTGTTTCCACTGGGCAATTTTTTTTTAAATAAAAACGTCTTTTTCTTCTTTTTTTTGTCAAAGCCAGCTCTTTAGCCACGGGTTGCCGACCCCTGCTTTAGGCAATATTATCATAAAACACACCATAAAATGTCATACCAATGTCGATACCAAGAGCAGTGAAGAGTTGTAAACGTGCGACCATAGAGAGACAGAAATGACATGCCGTCGTGTAGATAAGATCAATAACATAAGGCCGTTTAGTTTGTTTAATAACAGAACAAAGAAAGGGAACCTTAAATTACTTCCGTTGTGATCTGGCACTATAGAAAAAATTTAAGCCCCCGCCCCTTAATATAATGGTAGGGGAACACTGTGGGTCTAAATAAGTATATTTATTATTTTGAACAACGGTTAAATGCTATTTCACAAGTTTCAAAAAAGCCCCCATTTAAAAAAAAAAAAAAGCCCCTGGATTCAGTCAGTGGGGGCAAAAATTGCCCCCTAAAAAATATGTAGATTTCCTACCCTGATATTACCCCACTAGAGAGCTCATAGTACCATATTACCCCACTAGAGCTCATAGTACCATATTACCCCAATAGAGAGCTCATAGTACCATATTACCCCACTAGAGCTCATAGTACCATATTACCCCAATAGAGAGCTCATAGTACCATATTACCCCAATAGAGAGCTCATAGTACCATATTACCCCACTAGAGAGCTCATAGTACCATATTACCCCACTAGAGCGCTGCGCTCACTGAATGCGGGGCTACTGGTAGTTCCTAGAGTCTTAAAAAGTAGGATGGGAGCCAGAACCTTCAGTTATCAAGCTCCTCTTCTGTGGAACCAGCTTCCAAAACTTAAACCCGTAAAACGAGCATGAAGATTGGGAACAATAATGAAAAAGCACAAACCTGATCTGTGTAGCTGAACTCGAGGGTTGAAAACAGCCTCCAGTAGTTTGTGTCGTCGCTCATTTTCTCTTAAACGAGAAACTTCTTCCTCATAATCTGCTGTGAATCTGTCAATCAGCCCCAAAGTCTCTTCAGAAGCCGCGTGGAGTCGCTGCTTCACCAACAGTCTCAGCATTTCTACATTAGACATGGAGACAAAGGGTTGCAGTTGAATAGTGAAAACATTTCCTCCTAACGTCTATTCCTAACCACTTCTCCTTGATCTCTGTAAAAACATCACAGGGTCAAGGAAAGATGGGAAGGAGAATTCATGAGGAGTTAGGAAAAGACTCCACTTTCACTAACAACGTAGTTATGATGATACAGCAGGCGATGTTAGTGACGTCAGTCTGCAGCGGTGAAACTACAATGTTCAGGAAATGGACTACAAAAAAGATCATTTTAGATACTTTGTGTCATGCAGACAACATGAACAACCCGGTTCAAAGTATTACTTTATTAACGGGGTTGGAATAGAAATTAAGAGGAATACTGTCTCATTGTTCAGTTTCCAACATGCTGAATTAAATACGTTCTCCACTAACAATGTCTCTATCCATGTTTGTTGTTATGATTTTTATGCAGATCATAATCTGATCATAAGAATATGCAGACAATAGTTCATGAAACACCACAATGTTGACTTGATAGCGTTTTAAAATTGTAATGTTGATTCAAAAGATGATCATCAGAAACATGACTCCGACTAAAGGGACCAGCATCGCTGCATTCCTCTTCCCCCTGAAGAGCTCGTCCAGTTTAACTCTTTCATCAAAGCTTCTGGAACTGAAGTCAAATAAAAGAATGAAGGCTGAAAATGCAGGACAACACCAGAGAGAGCAGATCAATGTCAGTTTGATCACTTTACAGCAGTTTTCAGCAACAGCAATCTAACGGTCGTTTTTTGAGAAGGAGAGCTGGAGACGAAACACATTCACCAAAAGTCTCGCCGACTACAATTAATGACCTGAAAACGAACTAAGATGTGACTTAAAGATAAGTTAAATCATATTTATAACTCTGACATGCTACATATTTGTATGTTTTCTCCACCTTCAAATTACAATCCAATAACCCAGGGGTCACTAACAGGCGGTCCGGGTCCAGACCCAGACGCCGTTGTCTCTGTACCGAAAATCAATTATTATTACCGAATTATTAACGGTTGATCGATCACTTCTATTTCACCGGCGCAGCTTTTCCTGCCTATACGGCTCTCGTTCAGCCAGCGGTCCAGGAAACACACCGACCAATCACACGCCTTGTAAATCCTCTCACGTGATCCTACTCGACCAATCACACGTGTGTATTTCGTTAAGCCCCGCCCTCGACCCAAGTGCCATATTCACGCACACGGAGCGACACTAGACCCGATAGTTGGACAAAGTACGCGAGTCAGAGAAGTTATTTCACTTGGCGCTTCAAAAAGATAGATGTGGACCACTTGACCAGAGCCTTGAACCAGGAATGGACAGACTGTTATATGTTTATTATTCCCACAACCAGTTAAAAAGCAGCACGTCTCATGTTCAGTCATATTAAAAGCAGCGATGTGAAGCGTCACCACGAGACAAAGCACACATCTTTAGAGCAAACGGACCGACTCACATCCAAAATTAAAGGCACAGAAAAATAAAGCTAAGAGCCCAATGTGATCAGAACCCTAACACATGAATGAATATGATCAGAACCCTAACACATGAATTAATATGATCAGAACCCTAACACATTAATTAATATGATCAGAACCCTAACACATGAATGAATATGATCAGAACCCTAACACATGAATTAATATGATCAGAACCCTAACACATGAATTAATGTGATCAGAACCCTAACACATGAATTAATATGATCAGAACCCTAACACATTAATTAATATGATCAGAACCCTAACACATTAATTAATATGATCAGAACCCTAACACATGAATGAATATGATCAGAACCCTAACACATGAATTAATATGATCAGAACCCTAACACATTAATTAATATGATCAGAACCCTAACACATTAATTAATATGATCAGAACCCTAACACATGAATTAATGTGATCAGAACCCTAACACATGAATTAATGTGATCAGAACCCTAACACATGAATGAATATGATCAGAACCCTAACACATGAATTAACTGACCAACAATGATGTGAACAGAGAGGAGAAATGAGCTCAAACAAGTGGTTTAATAACCAGGTAAAGTTCATGAACACACATTTCTCTTTTTAGATGACAAGAATATAATATCTTGGCTCTTTTGATTGACATCACTTGACGCCCGAATAAACTGAATTTGAAGCTGCATGACAATTCAGTTAAATATTTTTTTTCTAAAAGTAAGGACTTATATATAATAATCACATTTTGCAAAAGCTTAAGATAATGTATGTATTATTAGAGTATGTATTATTTATAATTATTCAATTTAAATTTGAAATCTTGAACTTTATTTAATTTGACAGTCAGGTGTCGACATACAGACGTTAATACAACTGTTGGCTACTTCAATATATATGGTCCAAAAATCATATAGCACAAATTTGACATTATTGTGATGTTCCGGACCTTTGCATGAGGAAATTATCTCGAACTGGACCTCGCAGAATGTTAGTTGAATACCCCTGCAATAGCCTAGTTAAGATACCTAGGGCACTAGGACCTTGGGGAGGCTGCTGCGCTGGCTTTCTCACTCTACCAAGTCCTGGATCCTGGATCTAGTCCGATAGTGTTTCTCTCTGTAAATTACAATCCTAGTGTGACTTGATTATAGTGAATGCATTGGGTGCCTTCCATTTCAGGCCATCATACATTATGTATCATTCCATAATCAAGATGTACTTGAAATGTGATTTTGTATTCATGTTTTTTCCCCCCATTGAATGTTATATTTGACACTGAACTAGTTCATCTTTATCTCAGTGATAGTGTCCAAATGAGCATAACACATCTCTGGTATATAAAAACTACACAAACAACAAAATAGATGCAAATGTTGATCACAATCTTATTCCCTTCTGCTCATAACAAAACAAGTAAACAACTCAAAAGTTGAATGAACCAATCTATGAACTGTCTGGAACGATAGATACCCGCAGCTATCGCGAGAACATGCGAGACTTTCCTTGGTACGTAGCTTAGCCTCATGCTAACAGCTAGCAGCTCCATGTCCGTTGTACAGGTCTGTTCCTTAACAGACGTGTCCAGCGTTACAGCATCTAGCATCAACAAACACTGCAGACCTCCTCCCTTCCTCTTCCCGCTCTCCGTTGTCCTGTCCGCCCTCTGATGGCGAGTCAGCGCTGCTAACAGCGGATCCGTGTAAACAATGGGGCCATGGCTACGTGCTGGATCCCCGGACCCGGTGGTGAAGAGTGCGAGAAACGGAAAATAGACCACGACAAACTGGAGGTGTCCAGCTGCCACACTGCACCCGTAAAACGAGCCCGAAGACCGGGAACAAGAATAAAAAGGCACAAACCTGATCTGTGGAGCTGAACTCGAGGGATGGAAACATCCTCCAGTAGTTTGGTCCGTCGCTCATTTTCTCTGAAACGTGAAGCTTCCTCCTCGTAAACTGCTGTTAATCTGTCAAACAGCTCCAAAGTCTCTTCAGAAGCCGCGTGGACTTCCTGCTTCACCAACAGTCTCAACATTTCTGCTTTAGACATGGAGACAAACTCAGGAGGAGACGAGAGACGAGACGGTCCACAGAGAATCTCCGCACAACGCATGCGCAGTAGATGTGTGTCCGACTGGATCACGCCCTGCTCTGACGTCATAAACACGGGGACTTTCTTCCTCTTTTTTTACGGTTTATTGGCGGTTGGAAATTACGTCAGAATCAGAATCAGAATCAGCTTTAATGGCCATGTAAATTTTCACATACATGGAATTTGACTCCGGTTTCACTGGCTCTCGTACTTTTTTCCACACACAATATACGAGATAAATATAAAAATATAAAAAGGACATTAAAGACAGTAGTAAAACAACAAAAAGGTGCAGATAGTGCAGATGAAGAGTCTGTTTAACTGTTCATCAGAGTGACGGCCAGTGGGAAGAAGCTGTTTCTGTGTCTGGTGGTTTCGGCGTACAGTGCTCTGTAGCGCCTTCCAGAGGGGAGGAGTTGGAACAGCTTGTGTCCAGGGTGTGAGGGGTCTGTGGTGATCTGTGGTAATTCTAGAGGCATTTCACCCATTTCCACCTGTAGTGCCGCCATTGGAGTTGTTTTAAAAGCACCGGGACATATTCTCATTGCCTGATTTACCCTTTTTTATATTTTACACTCTGGTGCACTGACCTGTCTTCACCACCAGGGGTCAGCAGTCAGTAACTCTTCATGTCTGAAGAACAGCAGCTCTGCTATCAAGCACTATTTTATTATTTTAGGAAAACTAACATTATTGAGAATTATTTTATGATTATTTAGTTTGTTTCGGGGAATTAATATGTATATATACATAAACATATAATAATTATTATTGTAATGTTTTATATTGCAAGTACTAGAGATCCTGATTCACACTCCATACCAGTTGGTGGCGGTAATGCACCAAACTGTTGTTTGCTCACCGACAATAAACCTCAAAGAAGAAGAAGCAGAAGCAGAAGAAGAAGTAGAAGAAGACGAGGAAGAAGCAGCAGCAGCTTCTCTCCTCCAGCTCTGTGTCTACCAGGTGAAGCAGCTGCAGCCGGATGGAGAGCTCAGTGGAGCCATAGAGAGACACGCGGACCCGCTGTGAGCTTTAAAGGAATTGTCCGGTAAAGTCCTGAGAAGCTAGCGAGTGTTAGCCACCTAGCATGTAGCTCGGTCATGTAGCGATAGCAGCGATCAACACAGGAACAGAGACTTGGGCTGCACCTGGATTACTCGACACAAGCTTCAAGCCTCGACACGAAAGGACACATCACGAGCTGTTTGACAGATTAACAGCAGATCACGAGGAGGACGTTTCTCGTTTCAGAGAAAATGAGCGACGAGCCAAACTACTGGAGGCTGAACCCTCGAGTTCAGCTCCACAGATCAGGTTTGTGCTTTTTACTTCTTGTTCCTGGTGTTCCAGATTAACTGGTTTTTGTATTAACTGGCTCATGTTCGCGTAGGAGTGGCCTCTCGTGAGTCGTGTTGACGAACTATGAAATACACATTCCGATCGCTTAGCCTCTCTGTCACATGTTTTACGGTTCTCTTTTTAAAGCCTATGGCCCAATCTCCACCCTTACGGACTTTGAGATTGGGCTATAAACAGAACAGTTTACTGTCAAATGCACTTCCTGTTCGTGAGGCTGTGGTTGAGACGCTGAGTACACTAAGTAGGCCCAATCTCCACCCTGAACCCTCAGGGACTTACTGACGTCACCTGCTAAGTGTGAGAGGCTGTGAGGACTTGATGGTGTGAATATGAATGGGACAGTTTTTGTCAAAACGAAATGTTTGATGAATGTCAAAAAAATTATTATATCTATAGTTTCTGCTTGCATTCCTCTGATTTCATGTGTTTTTATGTGCCATGAAAGTCCAAAGTATTAATTTATTAACGAGGTTGGAATATAAATTAAAGAAGAATATAAAAGTGAAACCAAGGTGTTAGTCACAGAGAGTACAAAGCTACTAAACTGTCTCATTGTTCAGTTTTAAACATGCTGAATTAAATTAAATGTATTTTTATTGTCATATTCACAGTTAACAGACATTTACTCCGTACAATGAACAACTTCTCTAGGTCCTCCTTCCACACAGAATTACAACAACTTAAGGCTTTAAGAATACAAATAAAAGGAGTTAAATGCTAATAGTATAAGAAAATATATAAAATAAGGTGTGTGTGTGTGTGTGTGACCAGTGTTGTGGGGGGTGGCTGGTTGATACGTTCTCCACTAACAACAGAATCGATCTGTCTCCACATCAGAGAGCTGATTGGCTCTTAGATTGGACAATAAACGCCACGTGTTGTAGAACATCTTTATTTTCTGTGCAGTTGTAATACTTAACGCTCGATTGTTGACTATTAGTCTCAGGTTTAATCTAAAGACATATCTTGTGTGGCTGATAATATTAAAGCTTATTTATACAACGCATTTCAAATCAAGCAGCAAAGTATTTCACAGGCATATGTATGTGTGTGTGTGTGTGTGTATGTATGTGTGTATATATATATATATATATATACACATATATGTGTGTGTATATACAGTGTTTCCCCTAGGTTTACAGCTTCGGGGGGGGGGGGGGGCGATGGCGGTGACACAAACACTTGAAGTAGTGGTTCTCAAACTTTTTCTGTAAATAACTTCATTTTGTGACTCCATCTGTGCTTTTAGAAATAACAGAATAAAGAAAATTGCAATCACTTCCAAGTAAATCAGATTGCTCCATCAGACAAGATCACTTGGAACAATGAAAATAAAGTTATATCTGTGCAAAAAATAACTAACAAAACAGAATGAGTGCAGATATGTGAGCATCAGGTTGCATCAGTATCAGTGGAGCAGTGAGCCTCTACACATCTTTATAAACGGGTTGTAGATTTGATACAATTCATGTTCAACGTTGAGCTGAGATCTGTTTTCTGTTTTAAGACACGCAGCAGCAGAAAGGACGACGGAGACTTCTGGCAAAGAGACAAAAGTCGGCGAGTCGGGCATGCGCAAGCGTGACCTGTTAACGGCGTAACGTAAACATTTACCAGAAAGTACAGCATGTCTCCATGTATTTATTAATGACTTAGTTTTATGTCCGTGTACTTTGTGCTTTTGTAATATGTGAAGCCAGCAGCTCATTGTTGGTAGAAGACACGAGCACTTTGTCTCTTTCACCTGAGCAGGAGAGCTGCTCTGTGATCAGAGAGCTGCTCTGTGATCAGAGAGCTGCTCTGTGTTCAGAGAGCTGCTATGTGTTCAGAGAGCTGCTATGTGTTCAGAGAGCTGCTCTGTGTTCAGAGAGCTGCTCTGTGTTCAGAGAGCTGCTCTGTGTTCAGAGAGCTGCTCCGTGTTCAGAGAGCTGCTCTGTGTTCAGAGAGCTGCTCTGTGATCAGAGAGCTGCTCTGTGTTCAGAGAGCTGCTGTTGCATCTTCACCCTGGGAGCGTTTAAAACGCAGATATAGGTCTGCTTTTCACGCGACATATTTTTCGACGCTCTCTGTCCGCTGCTGTGTGCTCAGCGCTCACCTGTCTGTGCGCATCAGGGGGAACTCTGCTGTGCGTGCGCACGTGTCTGTGTGCATCGGGGCGGAACTCCGCCGTGCCCGATGCAGAGGAGAAGTGTTAACGCGACCATTTAGAGGCAGAAATGACAAGCTGTGTGTGGATAATATAAATAAAATACGGCCGTTTAGTTTAATAACAGAACGAGGTGTAGACCTGTTCTATAGGAAAGAGAAACTTAAATGACGACTTGTGATCTGGCGCTATTGAGAAAATTACAGGGGGGCGGGGGGTTTCTTCAGGGGGGCGCCCCGCCCCCCTATTATAACGGTGGGGGAAACACTGTGTGTGTGTGTGTGTGTGTGTGTGTGTGTGTGTGTGTGTGTGTATAACAATAGGCACGCCGTTTGGGCTTGGAAGCTAGGCTAACGTTACGGTTTGAAATGAATGAACGGTGAGCGCGATACGGCAAAATGAATGATATTCAGTGAACTGAGAACAGGTGCGCGTGCCAGAAGGGAGAAGAGTGAACACATTGAACACAGCAGGAGAGAACGCAACGTTAGCCAGCTAGCTAAAGCTCCGGTGGGAAATTATTAGCTTATGCCGCGTCCAGTGTGAACACGGCATAACGCTACCGTTTTTGAGGAGGTAGATTTTGAGGTGAGGGGACTGACAAGGCAGAAGGTAAAGTGGTCCACCGTTCTATCAATAAGCAGACCTGCCAACCTGTACGCAATTTGCGTAGCGGATACGCATTTTGACGTCAAAGTACGCTGGTAAAAATAAGTCTAAAATTAATTTTAGACTAATTGACCAGCACACATTATATGCAATGCAATATAATGCATGACGAGTATTTAATGACTTATCAATATATAGGTTATATATCAAGGTTGGCAGGTCTGAATAAGGCTAAACTAGAAGTTAACAATAATACAAACATTATTTTTGCAGAATGAGTGTGTTAGGGGAGAAGGATGCAGCCATTGTTAAACAGCTGGATTGAAATGCAGCTGGAACTGGTCGTGGCTAAAACTGGAAGGCAAGGTCTCAATAAAAGGGCAAGAGGTGTCCTTTCATCTAGGACAGTGATTGTCAACCACTGTGCCGCGGCACACCAGTGTGCCGTGAGAGATCGTCAGGTGTGCCGTCGGAAAATGTCCAATTTCACTTAATTGGTCCAAAAAAATATTATTTAGTTGCCGCAAATTATTTTTCATTGTTGAGCGTCTGAGCTGCAATATAGTGGCTGGCAGAGTAATATAGAACAGGTCTGCACCTTGTTCTGCTATTAAACAAACTAAACGGCCATATGTTATTGATCTTATCTACACAGCATGTCATTTCTGGGTCGCGTCTACAACTCTGCACGCGGAGTTCCACCCGATGCGCGCAGGTGAGACACAGCAGAGAGACAGAGAGAGAGCGGCGAAAAATATGTCGCGTGCTTTTCACAATGGGATTTGCTGCTGAAGCTATCAGTATTTTAACCTATGAGCTCTCACTGTTAAAGCCTAACAGTTCATGTATTTGCAGGTCAAGACAGCCTGGAGCTCATCAATGACGTTTCTGACTCAGAGAGGCTCTGGAAATATTCTTCCAAAAGCCTGAAAAATACACTGCAGTGATAAAGTCTGCTCACTTTGTGGTCGTCATTAAAATAAATGAACACCATGTTTCCTTTAAGTCAGTATTTATCAAACTGGGCGGTATTTATTACAGGTATTTATTACAGGTGTGGCGCAAGAGGAAATGCTGATTTTAAATGTTCAGTCCGCCGTTAACAGGTTACGCTGCGCATGCGCCGATTCTTGGCATTTCGCCAAAAGCCGATCTTTATGAGATCTCAGTGAGGTCGGCTTTCTGCTGTTGTCTCTCATCATTGAGCATGAATTGAGAGCCGTATCAAATCTACAACCCCGTTTTAAAAAGATTTGTAGAGGAAAGCAGCCACTAATACTGATACAACGTGATGCTCACACATCTGCACTCATTCCGTTTTGTTTTGCAATAGCTTATTGTTCTCCACAATAAGCTATTTAGTAGTAACTAAATATTAGTTATTTTTTGCATAACTTTATTTTCATTTTTCTAACAAAGTGATAACACGTTTTTTTTGTCTGATGGAGCAATCTGGTTTACTTGAACCACTGAATACTCTTCCATGCCAGTAGGTAGTGCAATAATGATCTACCATATATGCTGTATTATGCTACAATGTGACATTTTGTAACTTTTTAGGTTGTTGGTGTGCCGCGGGATTTTTTTATTGTAGAAAATGTGCCGCGGCTCAAAAGGTTGAAAAACACTGATCTAGGAGATGTATTCTCCAAAATCAACAGGCAGGGATTCACCAGATGCATTCTCTGCATCAAAGATATAAATGATGCTAACAAAGGCAGCCATGCTCTCCCTTACCACATTGTGCCTCATATACTGTAAATGTTAGACCCAGTGACAGGCTGGCATGAAATGGCTTGCATAATACTTAGTAAGGAGGCCATAATCATTTTTGACTCCTGGCTGAAGTTAAGTTTCTCCAGCTCTCCCCAGGTTGGCAAAAAAAATCAGATTGATGCTTTAAAATATGGAATATTTAAATGTTTCTTACGGGGGAGCATGCCCCCGGACCCTCCTAGAGGGGTAATATCCTTCTCACCTTTTTCACCCCTGACCCGTTTTCATGCCTGGTGCACTCTATAATTTTATTTTGTAAACCCTTGTTTACCTGAAATGTACACATCTGTTTGGCAGTTGTTTTTCAATAAAATAAAGCAAGCCAATCCACTTTTTCATGTTGATAAAAGCATTAAAATGCAAAAAAAAAAAATGTGATTAATTGCACTAATATATATATATATGTATATGTATATGTATGTATGTATGTATATGTATGTTTTCAAAAAGTGAAACTTGTCTATTATATTCATTCATTACACACAGACTGCTATATTTCGATGATTATAACTGACTCTCGATCAGTCTGTGGCACTGCTCAGGTGTTATGAGAGCCAGGGTTGCTCTGATAGTGGCCTTCAGCTCTTCTGCATTGTTGGGTCTGGCATTTCGCATCATCCTCTTCACAATACCCCATAGATTTAAGGTCAGGCGAGTTTGCTGGCCAATTAAGGACAGGGATACCATGGTCCTTAAACCAGGCACTGGTTGCTTTGGCACTGTGTGCAGGTGCCAAGTCCTGTTGGAAAATGAAATCTGTATCTCCATGAAGTTGGTCAGCAGTCGAAAGCATGAAGTGCTCTAAAACTTCCTGGTATACGGCTGCGTTGACCTTGGACCTCAGAAAACACATTGGACCAACACCAGCAGATGACATGGCACCCCAAACCATCACTGGCTGTGGAAACTTTACACTGGACCTCAAGCAACGTGGATTGTGTGTGTGTCTCCTCTCTTCCTCCAGACTGTGGGACCCTGGAGGAAGAGAGGAGAGACACACAATGGGGTATTGTGGATTTTCCTTAGTAGAGAGAGAGAGCCCCGTAATTTTAGTCCAATGATTTAAAAAAAAAAAAAAGTAGAAAAGAGATCTGTCCTTAAAGCGGCGTGTCCTCTTATTGAATGCTGAAGACATCTCTAGGTTTGTTTATGTTGCATCCTCTATTGTTTTAATTTTATGACATTGTTAAATAATGCATTTATAAAAAGGAAAAGTCGGGATAGTTTTCAGCTGCCTTTTTAAAGAATAAACAGGAAGAAGTCACAGAAACAGTTACTTCCTGTTAGATCCGATTGGTAGCCTACTTTTAGTTTGCAGACCTCATTCAGTTTTATTCATATGTTAAAAGCGTAATAAAAAATGACTAGCTGACAATGAATTAACACAAGGTAAAAAATGCCTTCCTGAATAAAAAGGTTTTTAGGCCCGTCTTAAAAGAGTTCAATGTCTGAGTTGCCCTTAGGTGGTCAGGGAACTGTTCCAGAGGCGTGGCGCTGCCGAGCAAAAGGCCCGGTCGCCCATGGTGCAGAGCTTGGTGTTGGGGACCCGTAGGAGCGAGCAGTTTGTAGATCTGTGGGTGGAGGTTTGAGGAGTAATGAGTTATTGTATGTCCATTTATGCATTTATGGGTGAGTAGTAGGACTTTGTAGTCAATCCGGAATGAGACCGGGAGCCAGTGTAGTCAGTGTAGAATGGGTGTTATGTGCTCATATTTACGGACTCTCTTCATGATCCTGGCAGTGCCGTTTTGGATGTATTGTAGTTTCTGGATGTCCTTGTCAATGATCCCAGTGAACAGTGAATTACAGTAGTCCAGTCTTGAGGAGATAACGGCGTGGACGAGCTTCTGTGTCTGACAGGGTTGAAGTGGGGTGGAGTTTGGAGATGTTTTTGAGATGGTAAAAGAAGGTTTTGCACAGGTATTTGATATGGTCAGGTGAGGGTCAAACTGAACTCTCAGATTAGTGACTGTGGAGGAGAGGGGTAGGACCTGACGGCCAAAGGTGAGATGAGTCATGGAGGATGACTGAACCTTGTGTTGAGTGCCAACAAGGAGGGCATCAAGTCCTCAGCATAACAGTGGAAAGACATCCTGTCTCTGCTGATGACACGGCAGAGGGGGAGCATATAAATAATGAATAGGATTGGGCCGAGGACCGACCCTTGCAGAACACCACAGGAGACCGGGAGCAGTCTGGACTTGCATCTTCCCAGTGAAACATTCAGTTCTGCCAGAACGGTAGGACTGGAACCACTGGCGTGCAGAGTCTGATAGTCCAATGGTGGTGTGGATGCGCTCTAGGAGGATAGTGTGATCCACTGTATCAAATGCAGCTGTCAGGTCCAGGAGGATGAGGAGTGAGGGTGATCCTACATCAGCTGACATCAGCAGGTTATTCATCACCCTTAGCAAAGCTGTTTCAGTGCTGTGGGCTGAACGAAATCCTGACTGTATAAATATGCTTTAATATTATCAATCACATAAGATATGGTTTGAGATTAAACCTGAGACTAATAGCCAACAATAGAGCGTTAACTATTACAACTAAATAGAAAAATAGGATTTTCTACAACACGTGGTGTTTGTTGTCAATTCTAAGAGCCGGCGTTTCCCATCATGCATTGGGTCATGCAGTTGGTGGGGAGTGGCTGTGGCGCATGGCTCTAAAACCTGCGGCTGCCTCTGTCTTGTGAGACACCGGTTTGCTGTTTGCTGTTTGTTGAGCTTCTCAACTCAACAAGCGTTGGAGCAACTAGGACTATTAAAAATTATGATTTGATTTCTCGCCTCAAACATTCTCAGAAGTGAATTCAATAATGAAATAGCAAGCAAATATATCTTTAAAAGCGTATAATACATTCCATAGTTTAAATGCTAATCTTTAATGTGTTAATATCATCAGTACCAATCGAAATATTAGTATCGTTGTATGAAGTGTGAGACATCTGCCCACCTCGTATAAAATCAATATCCATATTTATTCCAGCGCCCTCTGCAGTCCTTACTGCTGTTTACAAATGTCATTGTGTTATTGTTTTGTATTATGTATTTCTGTGTTTGTACATTAAGTAAAATTCCTTGAATGTCTCCACTAATGAAAGCTGATATCACTCTGAAGTCACCGTTGTCCATAATGTGCTCCCTGCAGATGTCCAGCAGTTGTTGGAGATTAAAGCAGGTGTCCCCCTTGAGTGCCTGGACCTGGACCAGGAGGAGCCGGAGCCCCTCCACATAAAGGAGGAGCCGGAGGAGCCGGAGCCCCTCCACATAAAGGAGGAGCCGGAGGAGCCGGAGCCCCTCCACATAAAGGAGGAGCCGGAGGAGCCGGAGCCCCTCCACATAAAGGAGGAGCCGGAGGAGCCGGAGCCCCTCCACATAAAGGAGGAGCCGGAGGAGCCGGAGCCCCTCCACATAAAGGAGGAGCCGGAGGAGCCGGAGCCCCTCCACATAAAGGAGGAGCCGGAGCCCCTCCACATAAAGGAGGAGCCGGAGCCCCTCCACACAAAGGAGGAGCCGGAGCCCCTCCACACAAAGGAGGAGCCGGAGCCACTCCACACAAAGGAGGAGCCGGAGCCCCTCCACACAAAAGAGGAAGAGGAGCCCCTCCACACAAAAGAGGAAGAGGAGGATCTCTGGACCCGTCCAGAGAGGGAGCAGCTTAATGTGCTGGTGGAGGCTGATATCACCAAGTTCCCATTCACTGCTGTTACTGTGAAGAGTGAAGATAACAAACCTCAGACCTCACAGCTTCATCAAAGCCAGACAGAGGACAACGTAGAGGCTGAGCCTCCAGCCAGCAGATCAGCTACACCGATAAAAACAGAAACTGATGGAGAGGACTGCGGGGAATCAGGACCAGCCAGGAACATAAATCCACATCGTCATTCACATCCAAATGATGATGATGATGATGATGAAAGGGCTTCAGAATCTTCTAAAACTAAAGTAATTTGTGGTGATTGGCAAGAACCTTTGTCAGATTCTGGACCTGAAAGTGAAGCCAGGGACAATGTTTGGAAGGAGACCAGGGTACCTGAGTCTGCTGCACGTGCCCGGAAATATAAGGAAGCTCTTGTAAGTCATGTGGGATGTAATACTGGCAACAAATCCTTCAGCTTCTTCAAGTGTTGTAAACACTTTTCCTATAAGGGGTTTCTTCAGAGACACATGATGTGTCATTTTGGAAAAATGTCCTCCAGCTGTTTTGTTAGAAAGAAATGTTTTAGAGTGAAGCAAAAGAAAGAATCACGGTCAAGAGGTCTCACCAGAGCTAAACAATTCAGTTGTGATGTTTGTGGGAAAATATTTGCAATACGGGGAACTCTGACAAGACACATGAAAGTGCACACAGGCGAGAAACCATTCAGTTGTGATGTTTGTGGGAAAAGATTTACAGTACAGGGAAATTTAAAGACACACATGAGCGTGCACACAGGAGAGAAAACATTCACTTGTGATGTTTGTGGTAAAAGTTTTGCCAGACAGGGAAATCTGAAGATACACATGAGAGTCCACACAATAGAGAAACCATTTGGTTGTGATGTTTGTAAGAAAAGATTTACAGCCCATGGAAGTCTGAAGAGACACATGAGACGTCACACAGGAGAGGAACCATTTGGTTGTGATGTTTGTGGGAGAAGATTTACAGCACAGGGAAATCTGAGGAAACACATTCGAGTCCACACTGGCGAGAAACCATTCGGTTGTGATATTTGTCAGAAAAGATTTACACAACAGGATGGTTTGAAGGAACACATTCGAGTCCACACTGGAGAGAAACCATTCAGTTGTGATGTGTGTGGGACAAGCTTTACAAGAAAGGGAAGTTTGAAGATGCACATGAGAGTCCACACCGGGGAGAAACCATTCAGTTGTGATGTTTGTGGGAAACGATTTAGAGAACAGGGACATCTGACGAGACACATGAGAGTCCACACAAGAGAGAAATCATTCAGTTGTGATGTTTGTGGGAAAATATGTACAAAACGTGGGAGTCTGAAGACACACATGAGAGTCCACAGAGGAAAGAAATCATTCAGTTGTGATGTTTGTTTGAAAATATTTACAGAAAAGGGAAATCTGAAGACACACATGAGAGTCCACACAGGAGAGAAAACATTCAGTTGTGATGTTTGTGGGAATGTGTTTACAAGACAGGGATCTTTAAAGAGACACATGCGACTCCACACAGGAGAGAAACCTTTTGGTTAGGGATGTTTGTGAGAAAATATTTTCAGAACAGGGAAGTCTGAAGAGACACATGAGAGTCCACACTGGAGTGATATGGAGGATAGTTTGCGGGAAAGTAGAGACTGTTTTTACTGCCTGATCCAATTAGTGTCTATTGTCACCTAGGATGTTTTTTTGTTTATATTTGTATTATTGTCTACAGGTAAGCATACAGTTTAACATATATATGTGAATAATATCAGTTCAACTCAGTTCCAAAAGGTTTGCATGAGCGTCCCTTATCACTGGCATGATATTCTGTGTGGAAAAGAGCTACTTGGCCAATGTTCTGCTTTTCATATTTGGTGCTGACTTTCTGGAGGGTCAAAGAACAAAATGTACTTCAGCTATGTCATTAAGGTTGAGGAGAAACTCGGGTGAATACGGTTATAATTCACATAATTTTTTGTTGCTCGACTGGTCTTAAACCTCCCTAAATTCACCCACACTACTCCGCTCCCTTCACTAGTTACCAGTGGCTGCTCGCATCCGCTTCAAAACATTGGTACTTGCGTTGTACCGTGCTGAGAACAGATCGGGTCCAGTCTACATCAAATACAACCTAACACCCCAGCCCGTTCACTCTGCTCGGCATCGGCCAATCGGCTTGTAGCTCCGTCACTGGGAGCTAAACACTCAACAAAGTCACAACTGTTTGCTGTCCTGAACAGTCTGAAACACCAAATGGGACTAAAGAGCTCATTGGGGAAACATTTGAACCTGAAAGTGTTTTTAGTTAAAGGGACTTGATTTATTTGTTGTTTGTACTTTTTGTCCACAAGGTGCCACAGTGTGATGATAAGAACATTGTGTCGGCTCTACTGGACTTTCAGAGCCTTTAAAAACTAATCAGTAGTTTGGTTGTTGTTGCTGGTGCTGATGGGTCAAAGCTCCTCCAGATGTATTATTTTCTCTCAACCTCAAACTGGACTTTTTTTAATTAACTCCATTTAATTGCTGGTCAAATTTGTCTCAATTATTATTTTAGGAGCTATTTATTTGATGTAAGTAGTATTGTTTCATTATTTAGATGTTTGCTTTTAATTTTGACAGTTTAATTTAATATTCTTTTGTGGTTGTAGGTACACTTAGTTTTATGGTTTGTTCATTTGCTTATGAATTGGGTAACACTGTGGGCACCTGGAGTGTGTATGTATGTGTGTGTGTGTGTATATATATATATATATATATATATATATATATATATATATATATATATATATATATATATATATATATATATATATATATATATATATATAGCTATATAGCATGCACCTGGTTAGGCCTATGTTGTTGTTGTTTTTACCAGAGCAGGAGAAACAATATGAGGAGTTCCTTTTGTTCTTTTTTATTTTGTTTAATAAATTCTGAGAAAAAAATAATCCTGTCTGGAAAATGCATTATTTTTCTAAGTTTCACATCATTTCAGGTGAAAATCGAACCGTTCCGTTCATGATGCTGAAGGTGGAAGCTGTTTCAACCTCCACGTGATGCTTTTTTTTCCCACGATGAAGATATTATATTTATTAGAAAAATCTTGGAAAAAGTAAATTTTGTCTCTTGCCTCTGTAATAAACAATGTGGGCTATTATTCCTCCATGACATCATGGACTTATTTAACTCTTCCACAACGGTTCCCGCGAGGCTGCGTGTTGACACTGTCTACGTTTTTAAAATATTCATATCTTCACGATAATACATCGCAGACATATGCTTTGACGTCTATCTGAAAGAGGAGACGTCCTGCTTCCGCTGGCTGTGCCCTGCAATATTTTACCATCATTCAGGCAAGAGTTAGGGGCATCAGTGTGTCATATGACGCGGGTCAAAAAAGTACTTGTCACGTGAAATTCTTCACCGTGATTTGTTGAATCATATGTCTGTCGACATTTTGTGAAATCAACAAACCAATGAACACTCAAGAAACTCACAAAGAACCAGCATTTAACTACCCACCTGAGCTCTGAAAACACGCTTGTGTTTTCACTCATTAACAAGAGAGATTATGGCGAAGGCCGCACTTTACTACAGGGGAAGCTGTGGCGGTGATTTTGCCGACGAGGACGACCCTGAAGGCTTTGACTCCTGCGACCCAGAGGAATATGCAGACGGAAGGGATCCATTTGAAGATGGGTATGTGTATTTAGATACTAAACTTTGTGTTGCAATAGCATATTTACGCTAGCAGAGTGAGCACATTTAGCTGGTCCCTTGCTGCTCGAGTCTGGCATAACGCAGATACGCACATAGGTTGTTTACATTAGCCATTAGCACATTTAGCTCAGGCCCTGAGCATAGTCCCTGCTGGGTCTCTGTTACGGGTTTTGGTGTGCAATTGTAACTTTATTTCAGTGAACTTAATAGTGGTAGTCATTTATTTTACAGAGAGGATTCACATCTGCAGCAGTGGACAACATGCAGCTTCGCCCCAGCCACCAGCACCTACGCTGTCACCACCACCAACCCCTCTAGCACAGCCATCCCCACCAGACTGGGTCGGTTTTCTATTTCTGAACATGTATATTGTGTTAATATATATTTTTAATTTATAATACATATTTTTATTTAAAAAATAAATAAATGTTGTGATGGTCATTTTTCATTTGCACACACCCCATAAAGCTTGTTCTGCAGTATAAAGTCATTTCGCAGTCCCATTTTTATCATTTTGCTGAAAGGTGTGAAAGACCACATTTCTACTAAAAAAACGATAATAAAAGATATGGTTTTAGACATTTATTTATGTATCTACAATGTTATTCATGTATTGCACTGTTTTTGTGAACCTAAAACCTTTGGTAAACCAATTTCCATCACCAAAACATATCCTGAGTAAAGTTATGTTTTCACAAGAGCTATGAAGAATTTCCAAGTCATATTTTCTCTTTACACTTTTGCCTTATGACAATGGTGCCTCATTATATAGAGAGCTGCGATTATTCTGCAATTTATGATGTAAAACATGAGTATGTATCGTATATGCAAGTGCCTTAAAAGGTGAATTTAAGAAATTATGTCAAATCAAGAAAATCGACTGAAAATGACCTCAGTGTTGGAAGAGTTAAACAACTGCAGCATGTGCTCACGTTATGATTACAGTGCATTTGCATCTTGCTGAGCTCATCCTCTGTGATCACGGCCTTTTTAAAACGAGGTATGAATAAACAAACAGCAATATATTGATTCATGATTAATAAAAATAAAAAAGTCCGACAGAGTTCAAGGGGATTCAAGGAATAAACAGGAAACCAAAGGCAAATAGTCCAAACATTACCTCCTAATGTCTATTCCTAACCACTTCTCCTTGACCTCTATGGAAAACCTCACGGGATCAAGGACAGATGGGAAGGAGAATTCGTGCGGAGTTAAGCCTAATTCATGCTTAATTCATGCTTCTCCGTCTGCGTCCACGCGTCGACGCAGACCCCTACGCTGTAGCCTGACGCGCACCTCCAAAAAATCCTAACTACGCGTCGCGTTGACGCGGACCGCAACGCTGTGATTGGTCCGCTCAGAACGTAATTTCCGGTTGCTCTTTCCGTTTTGTCTTCCTACACCGCCATTTTTAAAAGTTCTTGTAGACCGATAGTCACAATGGACAAAACAGAAGAACGAATCATCGAGGAAGTGAGGAAATACGACCACTTGTATAACTTTTCTTCAAGCGACTACAAGGACAGCCAAAGGACATTAAATCCATGGCGAGAAATCGCGCAAAACACGGGGCTGGAGGCCGTGGAGTGCACGAAAAGGTGGAAGAAAATATGTCCTTCTGCGAAAGAAACTCGCTACAAAAAGTGGCGACCCAGCTTTCCAGGAGTAGAGTGCAAAACCGTGGTAACGGCTCAGCAGCGTTTATTTTGTATACGAGAACGATCACTTGAAGTACTTGACGTTTTTTCATGAAGGAAACAAGACTTGAACTAAATTAAAAGTCCCCTTTAAAAATGAGGACTTTTATTTTATTTCATCAAATAAAAACTAAATGATAATGTAATAATATGTGGACGGTAAGGTTAGCAGGAATAACAGAACAAAACTAAAAAACATTTTTTTTAATTAATTAACAATATTCATCCCCGAGTTCCTCCTCAACCGTAACGAAATAGCTGAAGTACATTTTGTTCTTTTACCTCCTAATGTAGCAGTCAGCACGTCAAGTACGAAAAGTACAATCTAAAAAGTAAACATCACTATATATACTGAAATTCTGTACTATCTCAGGTTCAAACTGCACCATCTTTTCATTCAAATCAATTTGAGAAGTCAACAATGTTCCTTGATTTGGGTCGCTCATCTCTTTTGATACTTTTAATATCTCAGCTCTCTTGTTATATTTCATAAATCAGATGCTATATTTCATATCTCATCTCATCTCTCTTGTTATATTTCATATCTCATCTCTCTTGCAATATTTCATATCTCAGCTTCCCCCAAAAAACTAGAAAAAAACGTTTCACAGGGGAAAAAGGAAGAAACCTTCAGGAGAGCAACAGAGGAGGATCCCTCTCCCCATATTAAAAGCGCATAATAAAGCTTGTAAAAGCTTTTATTGTGAAGGTGAACCCGCAAGCTGCAGCTGACCCGGATGTAACTCCATTAGCAACATGGCGGCTACCGTCCGTAGAAACGCGTGTGTGAAAATGTCTAAAGTCCAAACGCTGAGATCTGTAGTCAACCAGCGACTAACTGCGGCTGCGCAAGAGATATTTGGGCTGTTTGAAAGAACGGTAGCAGAGTACGAGGAGGAACTGTCTGCTTCTAAAGAGGAGAACGAGCGACAACGGAGACTACTGGACGCTGTTTTCAACCCGGAAGTCCGGATACAAAGAGCAGGTTGGTGGTTTATGGCTGCAGTAGAATAGTCAACAATGACCTCCTAACGTCTATTCATAACCACTTTTCCTTGAACTCTGTGGAAACGTCTCGGGGTTAAGGAAAGGTGGGAAGGAGACTTCATGAGGAGTTAGGAGAAGACACCCACGGTGTTTAGAGGATCCGACTCCACTTTTACTAACGACGTAGTTATGATGGCGGATGTTAGTGACGTCAGTCTGCTGCGTTGAAACTACAATGTTGTAGTCCATCTCTGACCACAATAAAGATCATCTTAAATACTTCATCCGTGTTCTTACAGTGTTGCGTCATGCAGACGATTTAAACAACCTCATAGTATTACTTTATTAACATAAACAACCTGGTTCATAGTATTACTTTATTAACATAAATAACCTGGTTCATATTATTACTTTATTAACATAAACAACCTGGTTCATAGTATTACTTTATTAACATAAACAACCTGGTTCATAGTATTACTTTATTAATATAAACAACCTGGTTCATATTATTACTTTATTAACATAAACAACCTGGTTCATAGTATTACTTTATTAACATAAACAACCTGGTTCATATTATTACTTTATTAACATAAACAACCTGGTTCATAGTATTACTTTATTAACGACATAAACAACCTGGTTCATAGTATTACTTTATTAACATAAACAACCTGGTTCATAGTATTACTTTATTAACATAAACAACCTGGTTCATAGTATTACTTTATTAACATAAACAACCTGGTTCATAGTATTGCTTTATTGACATAAACAACCTGGTTCATAGTATTACTTTATTAATATAAACAACCTGGTTCATATTATTGCTTTATTGACATAAACAACCTGGTTCATAGTATTACTTTATTAACATAAACAACCTGGTTCATAGTATTACTTTATTGACATAAACAACCTGGTTCATAGTATTACTTTATTAACATAAACAACCTGGTTCATAGTATTACTTTATTAACGACATAAACAACATGGTTCATAGTATTACTTTATTAACGACATAAACAACCTGGTTCATAGTATTACTTTATTAACGACATAAACAACCTGGTTCATAGTATTACTTTATTAACGAGGTTGGAATATAAATGAAAGCCAAGGTATTTTTCACAGAGTACAAAGCTAAACTGTCTTTGTTCAGTTTCAAACATGCTGATTTAAATACGTAGACGCATCATTCGTCCGTTCACGAGAACAAACGATCATGACCGAAAAACGCATATCATGTAAATAACCGTTGCTATAACTTGGAAATACTCTCAATTAAATCTGCTGGAAAACTACCAACTTTACATTGCTGTTGCTGAAAACTGCTGTAAAGTGATCAAAGTGCTGTAAAGTGATCAAAGTGCTGTAAAGTGATCAAAGTGCTGTAAAGTGATCAAAGTGCTCCTCATTCTTTTATTTGACTTCAGCTACAGAGGTTTTGATAAACAGGTCAAACTGGACGAGCTTTTCAGTCTGAGTCATGTTTCTGATTATCATCTTTTGAATCAACTATTTTGTCACATTACAATAAAACATATCAAGTCAACACTTCTAGGTCACACTGAGTTGTGTGGTGTTTAATATTCTTATGATCAGATTATAATCTTTTGAACAAAACAACTAACAGAAAACATAAATCAGGCAATCATATTCTTATTTCTTTGTGGTAATTTATTGTTATTACATTTTTTTAAACAACTACTAACAATTATAACTTTTTTTCCTTCTTTAGAATTCAAATTATATTTATTGACTTTTTTTGTTACCTCAATCACGTTGTACAGATAGAACAGAGAAAACATGGACCTACAGGAACGTGTTGCAGTAATGTCGGCAGTCAGGGAGAGTTGACTGAGTGTCACACTGAGGTTCCTAGCAGTCGGGGCTGAGGCTAACACGGAGTTGTTGAAGGTAAAAGTCAGGTTGTGGGTGGGAGAGCCTTTCCAAAGGAAGACAGTAACAGGTCAGATGACTGGCAGTTCCAGAGACCCCCTGTCACGAGGTGTTGGCTCTGTGTGGAACGGGTGGGATAGATAACAGGAGGGATTGCGGTAAAGCTGCTAAGGGAGTGCAAGGCCTATAGTATCTACGAGTAGATATACGCACAGGTATGGAAAGTACATGCAGGTACGTGTTCACACAGCAGTATTGTACTCAGCCACCCCCGAATTTGATAACAATGTTATACAAATATGATCCTCACCGCAGCAGTAAAGTATCTGTAACTTTATCACAATGAAGCCCGACTGGAGAACTGGGGTCCAGTAGATGGTCATTTACCTGATAAAATACAGTCTGCCGACTTTACTCGTTGTGGAGGATTAAAACTCAACAAAGCTCAGCAGCGTGGAACAACACTATTACAGCAATGTTCTGTTACAGAGCTGAACAGGACTCGGCGGTCCATAAAATACACAATAACACGTTAAATACTACAATTACACTTAAACCAAAACAAACAAGGTTACAAACACACTGTGACCGATCTCTGCCCAGACAAAAGCTTCTTACTTGATTCTCATCTGGCGGCGGAGAAAACAACGAATGTCTGCTTGATTACCTTTTTTCAACCGCAAATTGTCCCAAAACGAAAACTTTGTCAACATATTTGATCTAAGATAAAGTTTTCAATCTGTTCATCTCACTTCAATAATTTTTATTGCAGCAAAATGTGATTGTCAAGTAGATGTTGCACCTGACAAACTGAACTGGTTGCATTACAGTCTACATAGTCAAGTCATTCGCGTCAGAGAGGGGGCGTAGCTTATCTCCGTGCAAACAGTTATATTTTTCCGCCGTCCACCATGGAAATAACCCCTATTTCTGCTTCATACTTGTTATGGAAATCCATAAAACGTCAGAACATCAAACCCCCTTGTGTCTGGGTTAATAATATTATCCGTAGGCGCACACAGCTCGGGGAATTTCACCGACTTCTCCAGGAACTGCGTCGGGATGACGGTGTTACGGATTACAAGGCGGCTCGGTTAACTCGCGACTTTCGGCTGCTTCCAACGATACCAGTAGCCAGTTTGAATGTTGTCCTGTGTGTCGTGCAACAGCTGTGCGAGCAGCGGCGTTACAAGTGACAGGAAGTCCAAACGTTTGATTCAAACGCAGACGGCGCATTTCTAATTTCTTTCTCCGGTGTCTCCATTTTTGTTTTGACCAACTTCCTACCAGTCACGCTGATCTGGGACCTCTGCTGACCTCACCAGAAAACACAGCACCATCTAGTAGACTGAAAAAGCAATTGATATTATTATTCTAGGACCAAAAGGTTTATAATTTATATTTGTGGTGGGTATTTACGCACTGAAGACCGCTGGTTTAGCAGAGCGACTAGCAAGCTAGCAACTCTCCTGAAACCACGGATATGCTCCCAATAGTGATGGTGAGATGAAGCTTCCTGAAGCATTGAAGCTTTCCATCCAATCGGTTCACTCATGGGCCGAAGCTTCATGGTGCTTCATTTGCTCTACTGCGCCACCAAGTGGACAATACATGTAAAACAGGCCGAGTGATCACAACGACACCATGGCTTTGGTTTGTGAAGCTTTGAATTGAAACAATTATGTTTGTGACGCCAATACATCAATTATTAACTTATTAATATTGTGTCTATCTTTATGATATAATGGCGGGGTCAAAATCAAAACCGGAAACTAATTGGGGAGAGAGTTGTGATGTGAGGGTCTGTTAGTACCGGTGGGGAGTGTTTCAGTCAATGCAACACGAGTTGCTGTGTGAGGTTTACGACAGCAGCAGCATATTTTTATTTAGGGGTCATGCTTCTCTTATCTACAACTAATTCACTGCTTTTTCAGTGATACACTTCTTAAATAATACAGAGTTTAATATATTATTTCTCAGACTTATGAATGTATTTTATTATTCTCCACAGACGTCCAGCAGCTGTTGGTGGTTAAAGAAGAGGTTCCCCCTGAGCAGCAGGACTGGATCTCCATTCTGGACCAGGAGGACCCAGAGCCCCCACACATTAAAGAGGAACAGGAGGAACTCTGGACCAGTCAGGAGGGAGAGCAGCTTCAAGGGCTGGAGGAGGCTGGTATCAAGTTCTTATTCACTCCTGTGAAGAGTGAAGATGATGAAGAAGAAGCTCAGTCCTCACAGCTTCATCAAAGACAAACTGAACAGATGGAAACAGAAGCTGATGGAGCGGATTGTGGAGGATCGGAACCAGACAGGAAGTTAGATCCAGAAAGACATCCAGGACCAGATACTGATGAGTTTGAAGACATGTCTGAATCTGAGACTGATGACAGTAGAGATTGGACGGAGACTCAGGAACCTCATTCAGATATAAACCCTCTGCAAAACAATGAAGTACCTGTAAGTGATGTGAACTGTAGTACTGGATCGCCTGAATGTGCTGGAAGCGCTGACCACAAGGTACGTCTGAAGAGACACACTAGATACAAAACAGGAGTAAAAACCATTTAGTTGCTCCGTGTGTAGTCAAACATTTTCACTTAAGGGACACCTGAACTATCACATGACTAGCCACACAGGAGTGAAACCATTTAGTTGTTCCCTGTGTAGTAAAACATTTATACATAAAGGAAACCTGGACAATCACATGACTGTCCACACAGGAGTGAAATCATTTAGTTGTTCTGTGTGTAGTAAAATGTTTTCCCAAAAGGTAAACCTGAACCGTCACATGATTCTCCACACAGGAGTGAAACCATTTAGTTGTTCAGTTTGTGGTAAAACATTTTCACGAAAGGAAACTCTGAAACAACATTTAAAAGTCCACACTAGAGAAACAAATTAGTCGTGGAGTTTGCTCAACAAGATTCTCTCGTCTCTGATATTTATCAAATCACAAGTGTATTGATGAGAGCATCAGAAATAAATGAGACATATGTGGGGCCCACATTGAAATTGCACCTATAATAAGAACTGGACATGGACCCCCCCTCCCCCCCCCCCCTCTAGCCCCATATTCTCATTTGTTTATTTTTATTGATTGTTAATTGTTTTGTTTGTTCACCTGGCATCTGTTTGTTTATCTGCAAGGGAGGTTTGAATGATTTGAGAGGTTTATGTTGGTTACAAGGATTTACGTTCAGACAGGCACTTGGGTCAGCTCAGGGGTCCTTTGGGAAAAAGCTACGCTTGTGCTATTCAGTAGGGGACTAGAATAGCCTGTAGTGTGTTTCTGTACTTTTCAGGTGGGTGAAAGTGATTAAATGGTATAAAAGTAGCGACACATGGGCATAACTGTTAGGAAGGCAAATGAATGTATGTCAGTTTGGAAGTTGAATGTCATGACGTGTCTGAAATATAATGAATCACTTAGCTTCGCTAGCTAGCGACCGGAAACACCGTAATAAGCACCAGTAGCCTGTGAGAATGAAAGTTGTGTGAATGTGTAGAATGTCGCCAGTGTGAATGAAGTTGTTTGTGTGAAAACATTCCTGGCTAATAAACGCTTTCTGATTCTGATTTCTGATTTTGTCAACAGAGTTGCGAGATGGCGGCCACCATGCCTTCATCGAGCAGTACGGACGACGAAGAAAATACACCGGAGTGTCTTAATACATCGAAAAGCAAACATTGTTATGTGCATATTACTTCAGTCAAGCACGAGGAGGTAAATTATTTCACCACTGCACGATGGAATACATACAGGACAAGCCTGCAAAAGTGGCTCGGGTTGAAGGGTGAGTCTCGGGACGTGGCTGAGAACTTCAAACACTGTGTTGATGTGGAGTTTGACAATATTCCCGAGGATGCTGGCTTCCATCACACGTGTTACTGTAGATTTACGGACAAAACCGCCTTCGCAAAGGTGGAAAGACGTCTCGCACGCGAGAGACGTCTCGCACGTGAGAGACAAGAAGCTACGCAAGACCACGAGGCCATTCCATCGACTTCTAGCAGCACGAGTCCAACAAAGAAACTGCGATCTAGGTCAGGGCTGGCAATCGCAGGCTCTGGCCCCGTCCTTCCTGCCCTGTGCATAATTTGCCAAAAAAAGGAGAAATTCATCAACCGAGCAGGCAAACGACAAAGGGATCATCTGTCAAAGGCTGAAACATTAACAGCAGGTAACACACACACACACACACACACACACACACACACACACACACACACACACACACACACACACTGTGGTTGAGTGACTGAAAGGTACAATTATGTGTGAGTGATATGTCAACAAACTCATTGAGCTATCCTTTTTGTTTCGTTAAGGCCAATTGCAGAAAGCTGCCGAGTTGAAGGATGACCAAAGTATATTAATACATATAAAAGACAAAGACTGTGTGGCTCTGGAGGTGCAGTACCACAAAGGCTGCTACAATCAGTACACCAGGTTTTTGACGAGGCCTGTAAAACCAGAGAAAGAACAGTAAGTTATTTATTATATTGCATTTCAAGGAGCTACTAACTTAACATTATAAACGTAAACATTCAATCTGCATTCTGTTGTATGTGCACACAATCACAACACTTATTAATTGATTTACTTCTCATTCATATGTGTTTTAGGAATGAGCCCATGTTTGATGTCAGCTATGAGATATTCTGTGAGAGGATCATTCGCCAAAGGCTGCTTGTCAACAAAGAGGTGCTGAGAATGGGCCAGCTGAGGAAGGCCTTCATTGAACTGGTGACAGCAAATGAAGGTCTTGATGCTTCAGACTACAGGTAACTGCTATGCATTTTTCTCTCAAGTCTTATTATTTGTCATGTGCAAGGCCAGCTTTACACAAAATGTGTGTGACAGGCTTGTTTGGAGAAACAGTTTTTAAGTCTTGCTGTTTGCACAGACATGTACCAGTTGGCAACAAGGAGAACAGCTGATGTGTAGTGTGGTGTGGTTTGTGATGTTGTGTGCCTTTCTTGGGCATCTTTGGTGTTAAATGTGCTGTATGGCAGATAGGTTCTAGCCTGTAATGTCTTGTACCACCTCCACCACTCTCTGCTTTTGATGGTACTCCTGTGACTCTTAATTGTCACTGATTTGTTGTGTTGCAGACAGGATATGTTGAAGAAGAGGCTGACTCGTGACTTCCCCCAGCTGGTGTTTCACATCCCCACCAAGCGCAACATCTGCGAGCTGGTTTTTGCAGAGACTCTGTCAACAGATCCACTCATGGACATGCTACCTTATTCATCAGGTGCGGAAACCACACAGTCTAGTGAGTTGAGCCAGACGGACAGCGAGACTGAACAAGGGACAACAAAGTGCCAAACAACACAAGAGGACGCAAGGACACTATATACAGCAGCGTTGTTCTTAAAAAGACATCTTAGTGACACTCCTGGCATGTCATGCCCATGACCTCCAACTTCTGAACATTTGAATGTCACTGAAGCACAAACTGTTGTTCCCCTTGCACTATACAATCTAGTTAGCTGGATTATAGGCGCCACTGACGAGCCAACACTGGATCATTATGTCAACATTGCTGATGACTTACATTTGAAAGTGTTGTCTGTTTGTCAAGACATTGTGTACCTTGCTTCCATGGGCCGTAAGCAGACACCTAAGTCCTTGACTTTAGGCTTAACGTGATCATCACGCATTGTGTCACTGCTTAACAGACTGGGACATTGTGCATCATGGGACACAGTTTTGAGTCTAGACACTAGCCTTGCCCAACTGACACTAATAGAAGGCGGAGACAAAATACCAAAGGGATTCTCAAAGAGGGCACCCACAACACTTGTGTGGGATAACATTGACAACAGCGACAAACTTTTTTTTGGTAGCTTAGCACAACTCGTTCTTTTTTATGAGCTAAAGATTGTGTAGATGCACGACTGTGGAGCGGGATGAAACGATAACAGGGTTCACCTTACGGCCTAATGGTGGCTCTCAATGTTTTCACCAAAATGACTTCAGTTCAATGTTGTTCTTCCATATTTGCCCCAGTGTTTGCAGCTAAGCTGCAGCAGCCTGTTTTTCTTTTGAAACTACATCTGTGTGTTTATGGTTTAATGGTTGTTAATGGACGTTACATTTATAATTTGTATCTGAAATGTGAATGATTTGCCTTCATTAATGAAATGTATTGTTCACTGTTATGATTTCCACCCTGTTATCTGAGTTTTTTATGTTCATTAAATGAAATAACAAATATTAAGCATATCTTTGTGGTTACTTGCAGGTTATGAATTGGCTAAATTAAATAACCAAAAAATTGGTTTACATTTAAATTCCCCTTCATTCTAAGAGACATGTGGGTAAATTACAGAATTACAGAAGAACTTTTTTCAAATTAATGCTTGTTTGTAAATACTGTTTAAAATATATGTTAAGGCTAAACTATGTTTTCTCTTAGAACATGTAATTATTCCAATACGGTATTAAAAACACACTTTAATAATGTGAATGTCCTGTAACAGGGTGGACATTTGGTCTTGCTCACATGTAAAGAATTGCTCAACATTTTTAGACCATCATATCCTGAGCTTGACCAATATATTGTTCTGATAGTTTAACAAGCCCTCTTTCAGATGAAATATAAAAGTCATGGAAAATAAAACAAATGTTGATAGAAGTAAACCTGGCTGAAATGGCACTGAATAGTAGGAATGGCAGAGAAGAAGATGAAGAGCAGGAAGTCCAACAGGGACAGCTGCTGACTCATGTCCAGGATAAACTCCTTAAAAACACATCAACGTGGGATGAGAGCAGTGGTTCTCAAACATTTTCTGTCACGCCCCACTTTGGAGGAAGAAAAAGGTTCACGCCCCACCGCCGCTACAAAGTTGTAACAAAATGGTCCATGCTGAATTTTTATTGAAATAACTTTTAGTGACTCCTCCATCCATGCTTTTTCAAATAATAGAATAGAGAAAATGTAAATCATTTTTTACAGCCTCTTGTTTTTTAAAATGGAAACTTAATTATCTCCGCAAACACATGGTTGATTAACTTCATTTAAATTGCTACAACCGTAACCCTTGTGAGAAGAGACCGGTGGTTTAAACACAAATTAAAGTAACCGTTAAGTTTAAGTACTTACGTAAACTTGCTGCGGCGACCGTAACGTTTCACTAAGCCCTTGATAAGTACGCCTTACAACGTCGGATTTCACTAAAAGACTCATCCCCGTAACCGTACGGGCTTGTGGGAGTCTAACAAAGCAACACAAATCCTTGAACCCCCCCTATTAGTACCTGTAAAGTTCGGAGGACGTTTATGAGTCCTGAGGGCTCCCTGGTCCCCCCCCCGTTTCTAAGACCGCGTCGTACAGCACTTGCTGAAGCTGCTGAACATTTCAATACCCAGCATGCCTGAACCAGACACTGTTTTGGCATAAAATAACTAATCTTTCCATTTTTGAACCAAACAACACAGTTTTTTGACTGAATATTCTTCCAAACATGCCAATGCTTTGTTGGATTGTGATTTTTGTTGCAGATTCCAATTCCTTAGGTCCTAATCTTTTTAGAAAGGTGCCTTATTCGTATGTGGGTTGTTGTTAACCCTCTGGACACTGAGGTAATTTTCTTGATTTTACACAATTTCTTAAATACACCTTTTAAGGCACTTTCATATAAGATACGCAGCCATGTTTTACATCAAAAAATTACAGAACAATCTCAGCTCTCGATATAATGAGGCACAATTGTCATAAGGCAAAAGTGTAAAGAGAAAATATGACTAAAGCTGAAAAATGTAATCTCGATTTTGGAAATTCTTCATATCTCTTGTGAAAGCATAACTTTACTCAGGTGGTCGAACAGTTTTGGTGCTTGAAGTTGGTTTACCAAAGGTCTTAGGTTCACAAAAGCAGTGAAATATATGAATAAACTGGTAGATACATGTAAATGTCCCAAAAAAAAGGAGCTCAGTGTCCACTAGCAGTCTAGGCCTATAGCGGCATATCTAGGGATTGGACCAGGGCAAACCTGAGCCAGCCCCAACTATAAGCCTTACCCATCTTCAAATGGATCCCTTCTCTCTGCATATTCCTCTTCGTCGCAGGAGTCGAAGCCTTCAGGGTCTGACGCTCCTGTGTCCTCGCCAAAATCGCCGCCACAGCTTCCTCCGTAATAAAATGCATCCACGCCATGTTCTCTCTCTTCTTTAGGACTGAAAACGGCAGCGTGTTTTCAGAGCTCAGGTGTGTAGTTCCATGTAGGTTGTTTGTGATTTTCTTGAGTGTTCATTGGTCAGTTTTTTCACAAAATGTCGACGGACACATGATTCAACAAATCACGGTGTAGGATTTTGTGTGACGAGTACTTTTTTGCACCGCGTCATATTACACGCCAATGCTCCTATCTCCCTGTCTGAATCATACGACTACACGGGGACAAGAGGTACAGAAGGCTTTTAACCCCCATTTCCCCCCACTGTGGGATTAATAAAGGATTATAAAAACCTGCATTACCTCTGTGGCCCACTAGAGGGGCACGGAGGTATTACAGTGGTTCTCAAACTGTAATATAGTTCCACTGTGTTAAGCTAACGTTAGCCCTAAAGGCGGTGCGTCTCGCTTTTTCAGTTTAAAAAGCACGCTCTGTAGCACGGACCAATCAGCTACAGGCTGCTGGGGGCGTGGCTTAAGAGTGTGCAAGAGACGACACAGAGAGGCAACTGTGCAACGATGCTGAGTTTGATTGTCAGATGGTTCATCCAATCACCTGCCGCATATTTTTCTAAACGGTTTCCAATGAGGGCTTCTCAGATGGTTCTGTGGAACAAACCAAAATTATGAAAAACACTTTTTTCAGAAATCTTAATCCACGGTAGATTAATTAACACCTGACGTGCGGCGGTGCGCCTGGATTTGTTTGAGTATGTCAAAAAATTTGAATATAAATGTGAGAGGGCAAGCTCAAATCGCGGCAGCTCATAGAGGCACTTCCTGTTGCAAGCTCAGGTGCTAATCGCAGCTGCCACTGTTTTGGACAGGTGCCGCGACAGTTTAGCCTTTATTTGACAATATATGACAATATTTTAATAATTTAGTAACATTACAAATATCGTTAATATAAAGTATAAAAAGTATTGGACCGATCACTGATCCCTGTGGTACTCCACAGGTGACCTTCCTAAGTCCTGACATTTTTTGAAAAGTTTTTAGTTTCTTCCATCACAGATATGTTGTCATTGTTTTTAATAAAGATTCATCAGATGGCCAGAACACATTTTACAAGAAATTACATTTTAAACAATTTACATGTTTTTTAATAAACACAAGAGAAAGAGAACAACAACAACTAATATAATTAATCTTTCACAACTGGAATAAACACATCTATCCTGTGTGTACTCTAATGTGTGTCTTCAGACTTCTCTTTACTTTTTTTTTTATTTTGTATGAGTCTATTTTCATGTAGATTTAAAAACATTACACAGACACACATTATGTTTTATTATTATTTCCTCTCGTATCAACACAGTCCACCGACGAAAACATTTTGCCCTCCATCTCATTTACAAACAAAATACATTTAAAACAATTTACATATTTTTTAAATAAACAAGAAAAAGAGAACAAAAACGTAAATCATTAGTCTTTCACAACTGGAAGAAACTAATTACATTTTGTGTGGACTCTCATGTGCATCGTCAGAGCTCCCTGTGATGTAAATCTTTTCCCACAAACATCACAACCAAATGGTTTCTCTCCTGTGTGGCCTCGCATGTGTATCTTCAGAGTGCTGCCTTGTGTAAATTTCCCCCCACAAACATCACAACCAAATGGTTTCTCTCCTGTGTGTACTCTTGTGTGTGTCTTCAGATGGTCCCGTGTTGAGAATATTTTCCCACAAACATCACAACAGAATGATTTAGCTTTTGTGTGGACGCTCATGTGTTTCTTCAGACTTCCCTGTTCTGTAAATCTTTTCCCACAAACATCACAACTAAATGGTTTCTCTCCTGTGTGGACTCTCATGTGTGTCTTCAGATGTGCCTGTTGTGTACATCTCTTCCCACAAACATCACAACTAAATGGTTTCTCTCCTGTGTGGACTCTCATGTGTGTCTTCAGAATTCCCTGTTTTGCAAATCTTTTCCCACAAACATCACAACTAAATGGTTTCTCTCCTGTGTGGACTCTCATGTGTGTCTTCAGACTTCCCTGTTCTGTAAATCTTTTCCCACAAACATCACAACTGAATGGTTTCTCTCCTGTGTGGACTGTCACGTGTGTCTTCAGACTTCCCTGTTTTGCAAATCTTTTCCCACAAACATCACAACTAAATGGTTTCTCGCCTGTGTGGACTCTCATGTGTTTCTTCAAATTACCCAGTACATTGAATCTTTTCCCACAAAGATCAAAACTGAATGGTTTCTCTCTCGTGAGCACTTTTGGCCGTGAATCATTTGATTTGTTGGCAGTGCTACATCCCAAATAACCTACAAGGGCTTCCTTATATTTTAGAGCATGTGCGGCAGACTCAGGTGCCCTGGTCTCCTTCCAAACATTGCCCCCGTCTTCACTTTCAGGTGCAGAATCGGACAAAGGTTCTTGCCAATAAACATTAATGACTTCAGTCTCAGAAGATTCTGAAGCCTTTTCATCATCAGCATTTGGATGTGAATGACAATGTAGATTTAGGTTCCTGGCTGGTCCTGATCCCACACAGTCCTCTCCGTCAGTTTTTGGGTCCTCCAGGTCTAGGTCCGGATCCGGGTCCTCCTGGTCCAGGTCCAGGCACTGAGGGAGGACTTCTGCTTTAATCTCCAACAGCTGCTGGACATCTGCAGGGAGCACATTATTTACAATGGGGACTGATATCAGCTTTCCTTAGTGGAGACATTCAAGGAATTTGACTAAATGTATATCTGTTGCTCACAACAAGTACACAATGACATTTGTAAACAGCAGGACAGAAGTGCAAATGACGCTGGAATAAATATGGAATGTTTAATGTTTTAATTTAAGCAAGCCCTCAAAATACACCTCTTCAAACTCGCCTTCACCTGCTAGAAAAATCAAATCATAATTTTGAATAGTGATAGTGATCAACATTTGTTGAGTTGAGAAGCTCAACAAACAGCAAGCTGGCATCTGAGAAGGTCTCAAGCTAGCGCAGGAACTGGCTCATCTTGAACGAGCCTATTGAAAAACCAGAGACCTGGGATGAACTCGTATTGCATCCCCATTTCCCTCACTCTTTTTCTTGCGTCTTAGTCCCTCCCACCAGAGATGCATTGAGAGATGCAAGGGGTGCACACACACTGAGAAAGCGAGCAAATAGCCCGCTATTATTCTTACTGGATGTGAGAAACACATTTTACCACAAGGGGTGTCAACAATATTAACAAAAGAGACATCCGCTGGAATTCTTCAGAAAAATACTCTTATTTCTGCACAAGGTATCTCCATTATTCAACAACCAAATATTACATTTATTTTCTACTTTTTTCATCATTGGACTAAAATTATAAATACAAAATTATAAATACACTTTCTTCTTGACATCTATATCATTACTAGAAGTTATATCACTTATTTTTTAGGGCAAATAACTAATAACAGATAGAAACCTGAAGATTTTGAAACAAATCCATAATTGTTAATAACAAAATGGCCATAAATGTGCCATTCGGAATACAAAATGCTTCCTCCAAAATTATGTTTTAAAACGATCTGTTCCATGGGACAGCCAAATGTCATTGCCCCATTGTGACTTCCAAAAATTACAATCTTTTATGAGGAGTGCGATTCTTTGAAAAATACAAAAATCAGACCTTACATTTTACATAGTTTTCTCTTTAAAAGCCAGGGGATTAAGAAACAGAGTGGGCCACTGAATATACACTAATCACAAATAAGATTAGAGAGGTTTCGTTTAAGATTATACATGAATTATACTTGAACGCTGTTTTAACAAAAAGGACATGCGCGCCGTGCCAGCTGATATCAGCTGATTGAGTGATTTGAAGCCGGAGGTAGGAAATGCACGGCCCGCCATAGATAGATAGATAGATAGATAGATAGATAGATAGATGAAACAAAAGTGGTTTACAACCTCTTTGGTGTTGCAATAAAAAAAGCCTAATACTTTAGCAAATATACCAAAGTATTAGGCTTTTTTTTTGGCACATTATGGTGCTGCGTTCGCTACTTACCAATAGGTATAAATAATGTTTATAAATAAGTGAAATTAAATACTAGGGCTGCAACCACGACTCGATAAAAATCGATTATCAAAAGAGTTGGCAACGAATTTCCTTATCGATTCGTTGTGTCGCGCGATTATTACACCACTCAATAAGCCGCAGAGGAAAAAAGAGCGGAGCAGAGCAACTGGTCGCCAGCGTTTATGAGATTGGAGTGAGACGCGGAGAAAAGCTGAGGTTGTGTTCTTCGCAATAAGACATCTTTGATGTGACGTGTCGAGTCTTGGCCAATCAGCGTTAAGATGTCTCCAGCGTCTTCATTTCCCTCAAATTTGTTTTTCAATGGAAGCTAGTCAGCTTGGCTTGCTATCACATTAGCTAACGTGTTTGGGTTATGTATTGTCGTTAAAGTTACTTTATGTTCCTTTACAGTTCAGTCTTGCTTGGAAAAAACGTATCGTGATGAAACATGCCGTAACCCCCCGGTCTGGTTCAGTTTACGCAGTCACTCGTTAACATTAAACCAGCACACCTGCAGATCTGGCTGCAGGTTTTTCATTTTTTTTTACTCAGAATTAATCAAATCACGTACTTGGGCTTAGCCAACAACGTGATGTTGTGGTCATAAGAGGCCCAGATATTGATCAGATGATGTGAATGAAATAGTTTAAGGAATAGGACGCTCTATATGCAGCGCAGCTTGATTCAGGGCTGAGATGAAGTGAAGCTGGACCTGAAGGTGGAGGTCAAAACAGACGTGAAAGGAGTCAGTACAGCTTCCCACTGTCCCAGTATGTCATACATATTGATAAAGCAGGGTATGCTAAATGCAGCCTCTGATCCAAGGAGATCAACGAGGAAATGTTTTGACTATTAAACCGCAGCCTATTTCTTCGCTCCTCGCTTAAACCGGAAGTTGTTCTACGCCGCCATTTTGACCCCGTCCGAAAGGCTCTCCACGTGCAAATCCCGTAAAAAAACCCGGAGAAACAGTTTGACCAGAGGACCGTCGGGTGTTTAAAAGTTCCTCCCTGCTGAATGTAACCAGAGAAGGAGAGCTGGAAACGAAACACATTCACCAAAAGTCTCTCTGACTACAATGAATGACCTGAAAACGGACTCAGATGAGACTTAAACCCGTAAAACGAGCATGAACACCGGGAACAAGAAGTAAAAAGCACAAACCTGATCTGTGTGGCTGAACTCGAGGGTTCAGCCTCCAGTAGTTTGGCTCGTCGCTCATTTTCTCTGAAACGAGAAACGTCCTCCTCGTGATCTGCTGTTAATCTGTCAAACAGCTCGTGATGTGTCCTTTCGTGTCGAGGCTTGAAGCTTGTGTCGAGTAATCCAGGTGCAGCCCAAGTCTCTGTTCCTGTGTTGATCGCTGCTATCGCTACATGACCGAGCTACATGCTAGGTGGCTAACACTCGCTAGCTTCTCAGGACTTTACCGGACAATTCCTTTAAAGCTCACAGCGGGTCCGCGTGTCTCTCTATGGCTCCACTGAGCTCTCCATCCGGCTGCAGCTGCTTCACCTGGTAGACACAGAGCTGGAGGAGAGAAGCTGCTGCTGCTGCTTCTTCTTCTGCTTCTTCTTCTTCTTCTGCTTCTTCTTCTTCTTCTTCTTCTTTGAGGTTTATTGGCGGTGAGTAAACAACTGTTTGGTGCATTACCGCCACCAACTGGTATGGAGTGTGAATCAGGATCTCTAGTACTTGCATTATTACAAATAAAATAATAATAATATGTATTTATACATATACATTCCACGAAACAAATAAATAAACAAAATAATAAATAAAACCCAAGGGCTAATATTTTCTCTATAATATTTGTTATTCTTAGATACCTAAATAGTACTTGATAGCACTTACTTGAGTTCTTTTGCAGAATATCTGTCATATATTTTTCCTTGTTGAGGCTTCCAATTATCTGTCTTCTTTCATGCTCATATTTCTGACAGTGTAAAATAACATGTTCTATTGTTTCCTCTTGTCCAAAGTTACAAGCAAATGTTAGGATGAACATAAACAATACAAAGAAGGACGTTTGGAGGAAATTGTATTACTCAATTCTCAAAAATTACTAAAACTAAACTCCAATAAATGTCTCAGATCTCTTTAATTTTCTTTCATTGTTGCCAAATTAGAAATGGACTCTTTCAAGGAAATACATTATAAGGAAACTATGACCGAAACATTTCTTGGTGCATTTAATAAAAAGTAAATGTATGATAATAAGGTAAAGGCAGTGGTGTATAGTAACGAAGTAGAAATACTTCGTTACTGTACTTAAGTAGTTTTTGGGGATATCTGTACTCTACTTTACTATTTATATTTCTGTTTACTTTTACTTTTACTTCACTACATTTTGCAAAGAAAAATGATACTTTTACTCCGATACATTTCTCCTGAAACCTTCGTTACTCGCTACAAAATCAAATCTATCTTTAGAAAGAAAAAAAAAACATCGGGGACTGTGGTGGAACACAGACTCCACCAAGCAGGTTTTGCGAATCACAATGTTTTGCATTTTCCCTCTACATCCTCTAGTCCAGCGCTCCCGAACCTTTATGCGTCACGGACCGGTTACGTGAAGACAATATTTTCACAGACCGGGTCCGACCTCGGAAAGACGGGAGACAACGACACCCAACGTGTGTTCGTTATGTCCAGTCTACTGACTCTACTCCTAACTAAACCTTTAGTCCAGTCTACTGCTTAACTTATAACGCGCTGCACAAAGACAGAATGTTGAAATGGAAGCAGGTTTTCATGCTTTTTTGGCGATCTCAGGATACTCTGCCTTGGTTTCCAGATCACCGACAGAGTTGTAACAGACTTACGTTTCATTTTTAGAGTAACGTAACATCTTGACATGTGTCAAGAGATTCCGTCTGAGGTTAACACAGACGGATGTATGCGGTCATTTTTCACAATAAAACATCTTTCCGGCCTTGATTTTTTTTTATTTAATTGAAATGTTTCATTCATTCTTTCTGTGGCCCGGTACCAAGAGACCCACAGACCGGTACCAAGAGACCCACGGCGGGCGGAATGAGCATACTTATAACCACACTGTTACAAGTCCTTCATAGTGTCATATTGCTTTTTGGAGAATTATGATGATAAGTTCATAGTAGATGCAAAAGTATACTTAGGTACAATATATTATGTTGAACATAATATATATGGATGGATCCCAGCCAACCCAGTTATTGTATCAACACAACTCCTGGTCCTTGGTCACGGTGACCACAGCACTTAAAAGAATAAACTTCATAATTCTCAAAATTCGGACCCTTTGCTTTTTTATTAAAAGCATGTACTTGTACTTTTACTTTCAATACTTAAGTACATTTTATATCAGAAAAATACTTTTGATACTTAAGTACAGAAAATATCAGATACTTTAAGACTTTTACTCAAGTAGTATTTTAATAGGTGACTTTTACTTTTACTGGAGTAATTTTCCAGTAAGGTATCTTTACTTTTACTCAAGTACAGCTTTTGGGTACTTTATACACCACTGGGTAAAGGGAGAAAGCTGCTGTCCCTAAGACATGAAGAGTTACTGACTGCTGACCCCCTAGTGGTGAAAACAGGTCAGTACACCAGAGTGTAAAACGTAAAAAGCCCAGAGCTTGTGGGCTTTTTACGTTTTTACACAGACGTTATTTAAAATAATAAATAATAAATAGCAGTTTGGCGAAGCAGTCGGCGTTTAGAGGCTTCAGGACGGCGTATTACAGCGACTGCCCTGTTGGATGCTACTAAACGGATTAAGTGGATTACTAACAGAGGACTGCGCAGAAGGTCGGCACGCTGGGCGCCGGCTGCGGAGAGGTAGCGCAGGGCAGGGGGACGCGGCGTCTCGCCACGTTTCCGCCCGTCGCGGAGCTTTGCTTGCTAACTTTGGGGTGGGATTACTTTTGTCACTGGACGTTACTTTTGCGTCGGTGAGGAATTTTGGGACTATTGGGAGCGGGGGATTATTCGTACTTCGGAGGGGTCAATTGTTAATTGTTTGTTGCATATGTTTCATTTTCTTGTTGCATTGAATTTAGTTATCAATAACAGACTTGCAACTGAATGTTTGGTGTTGTGTACTTGTTTTTCCCTTTGTTGCGCAAAGATGCAAAGATATTTAACAACAGATCCGCCCATGTCCTTCAATTTAGCGTAGTGCTTTTCCCCTTAATTTAAATCTGAGGACGCAGGACGGTCTTTCAGCAGTTGGAACAGCAGCTGATTTGATGACATCACCACCTCAGCTGTTGTTGTCATGTGTTTACTCTGATTCTCCACTGTAAAGTATTTTTACAGTCAAACAAAATATGACAACCCTGCTTTTTCATTTAACATTATAATTATTTTTAATTTGAAGTGTGTATATATACATATATACATATGTATATATATATATACACACACACACACACATTATATATATACTTGACACATTACAAGCTCACCGCATTTCTCACATGACAACTCTTTCCTTCTTGCACTGGTTTCACAGACATACACATATAATTGTATATTGTGTCCAACAAAATCGTGTGCTCTGAGCTCTGCATACACACACACATTTTAAAATCGGAAACAGTCCCAAAATGTTCCTAAACTTGAACAATGTTACATGAAGACTGTGCTAGCTATCAAAGAAGCTTTAGAGCCTTGAAGCGCATCGCCTCGTCGAATAAATATTGGGCTTTCTAGGTGACACCAGACACTAATTAGATCGGGCAGTTAAAACCTGTCTCTACTTTCCCGCTAGCTATCCATGATATCTTTTCCAAGAACCTTCCTGTGAGTTTACAGTTACACAGAATCTTATTTCTATCTATAATCTATTGTGCAAACTTTGGTCGTGACTAGTCCCTATGGACCATATGCAAACCTGAGCCCTTGATTCGTTTACATACTTTGAAATGTATGTTGTTTATCTAACGACAACAAACACACACAAATAAGCAGGTCTGAAACAGGACATAAACTGAGCCTAGTCCCACCCAGCTGGGCTGTGATGAGTCAGTTTAGGCCCGTGTCTTCAAGCCGAGTCAGCTGACACTCAGCCGCAATAGGGCCGAGTCCGCTGGCTACCTGGGTAGTTGTGTTTTTATTCTTCAGAGAAGTTTCCTTAAACATTACATTACATTACATGTCATTTAGCTGACGCTTTTATCCAAAGCGACTTACAATAGTGCATTCAATCATGAGTACAAACTCAGAAAAACAACAATCAATAATCAATAATCAATAAAGTGCAGTTTCTTCACTAGAGTTAAATTTCGAAAATTACAGAAAATTACAAAGTGCTATAAATAAGAGACATCAAAGTGCTACTAGAGTGCTAGTACAGTGCTACCTTCCTTATTCAAGGTGTAGTCGAAAGAGATGCGTTTTTAGTTTTCGGCGGAAGATGTAGAGACTTTCTGCTGTCCTGATGTCAATGGGGAGCTCATTCCACCATTGAGGAGCCAGGACAGCAAACAGTCGTGACTTTGTTGAGTGTTTAGCTCGTAGTGACGGAGCTACAAGTCGTTTAGCAGAAGCCGAGCGGAGTGCCCGAGCTGGGGTGTACGGTGTTACCATGTCCTGTATATAGATAGGACCCGATCTGTTCGTGGCACGATACGTAAGTACCAATGTTTTGAAGCGGATGCGGGCGACCACCGGTAGCCAGTGGAGTGTGCGGAGGAGCGGGGTAGTGTGGGTGAATTTCGGGAGGTTGAAGACCAGTCGAGCTGCTGCATTCTGGATGAGCTGTAAAGGTCGAATGGCGTTAGCGGGTAGACCTGCCAGGAGGGCATAATTATTGATTACTATTTAGCACAGGAAACTTTATTCTCGATACATAATAAATTGTACACCAAAATGTAAATACTAAATGTTCCCTGATTTGCAGTTTGTCTTTGGTTTCTTTTCTCATCCCTCCATCTCAGACCTGCAGTGTCATCGTTGCCGTTAACACAATAAAGTCTGATGTTCTGATGTTGAGGATGTGATGCCTGAGTCCAATTTGAGGTTGAGATACAACAATAAATCTGGAGGAGCTTTGGCCCATCAGCGCCAGCAACAACAACAGTGTTGGGGGGCTCCTCCTGAAGTCCACTGTCATCTCCATAGTCTTGAGCTTGTTCAGCTCCAGGTTGTTCTGACCACACCAGAGGACCAGCTGTTCAAGCAGACTCGTCACCGTTCTTGATGAGGCCGATGACCGTTGTGTCGTCTGCGAATTTCAGGAGTTTAACAGACGGGTCCCCTGAGGTGCAGTCATTGGTGTAGAGGGAGAAGAGCAGTAGAGAGAGCACACATCCCTGGGGGGCGCCAGTGCTTATAGTCCGGGTGCTGGATGTGATTTTTCCCAGCCTCACCTGCTGCGTCCTGTCTGTCAGGAAGTTTGTGATCCACCGACAGGTGGGGGCTGGCACGGTGAGCTGGGAGAGTTTGGGTTGAAGTACCTCCAGGATGGTCGTGTTAAATGCCGAGCTGAAGTCCACAAACAGAACCCTTGCATATCTCCCTGGGGAGTCAAGGTGTTGCAGCATATGGTGCAGTCCCATATTGACTGCGTCATCCACCGACCTGTTTGCGCAGTAGGCAAACTGCAGGGGGTCCAGCAGGGGCCCTGTGATGTCCTTCAGGTGGGTCAACACCAGTCTCTCAAAGGATTTCATGACCACAGAGAGGGGGGCGACGGTTCTGTAGTCATTTAATCCTGTGATGGAGGATTTCTTGGGGACCGGGATGATCATGGAGCATTTAAAGCAGGAAGGGACTTCACACAGCTCCAGTGATCGGTTGAAGATCTGCGTAAAGGTGGGGGACAGCTGGTCAGCACCGACTTTCAGGCAGGAGGGGGAGACACCGTCTGGGCCCAGAGCCTTCCTGATCTTCTGTCTCTGAAAGAGCCGGCTCACATCCTCTTCGCAGATCCTCAGTGCCGGTGGGGGGTTGGATGGGGGAGGTGAGAAGGAGGCAGAGTGGATATTCATCCTGAGTTCCTCCTCAACCGTAAAGAAATAGCTGAAGTACAATTTGTTCTTTGACCTTCAGGAATGTAACAGTCAGCACGCCAAGTATGAAAAGCAGCACTTGGTCTTTTCCACACAGAATATCAGGACAGTGTTAAGGGAAGCTCATACAAAAAAGATTTTGGAACTAAGTTTAATTGATATTATTCATATAAATGTTAAACTGTATGCTTGCCTGTAGACAATATTAAAAATAAAATATAGGCTTTCTGGGTGACACTAGACAGTTGTGACGACCCCTCCCTTCCACGAGGAGTCTGGGTCCTGTTTGCGTTACGTGTTTTGTCTTTCAGTCTTTTCATCAGCTGATGAACCACACCGGAACCTGGTGGCTGCTATGAAGACACAACATCTGACGATGGAGGGGTCGCGCCCTTTGCCTGGCTGGCTGCTCTCCTGTGGTCGACACCGCAGCTTATTTATTTTGTTTAAGCTACTTGTGGTGTTCTTTAAATCAATGTCTATTTATCGCTTTTAACTCGTCTGGTCTCCCATCCATGTTGCAGCCTTTGAGCTGGATTGTGACACAGTTAACACTGTCTCTACTGTCCTGCTAACTATCCATCATATCTTTTCCAAGAACCTTCCTGACATAAAGCTTATTTCTAGGGAATTATACGAAACGATGGGATCTATAAAAGAAAGTGTCACCAAGGTTGCAGAAACACAAAGTAGTAGTTTACATAGTAGTTTGTGTTTAGCTTCCTCCATCACAGAAACACAGTATGTTGTCATTGTTTTTAATAAAGATTAATCGGATGTTCAGAAAACACTTTGCCTTCCATCTCATTTACAAATGAATGACAGAGGGAACATTTAAGACATTTTACATATTTTTTAAATAAACACGAGAAAAACAACAACAAAAACTGTATCATCAATCTTTCACAAGTGAAAGGTACACATTTTATTCTGTGTGGACTCTCATGTGTTTCTTCAGACTTCCGTGTTCTGTAAATCTTTTCCGACAAACTTCACAACTGAATGGCTTCTCTCCTGTGTGGACTCTCATGTGTTTCTTCAGACTCCCCTGTTGTGAAAATCTTTTCTCACAAACATTACAACTGAATGGTTTCTCTCCTGTATGGACTCTCATGTGTTTCTTCATGTCTCCCTGTCCTGTGAATCTTTTCTCACAAAAATCACAATCAAATGGTTTCTCTCCTGTGTGGACTCTCATGTGTTGCTTCAGATTTCCATGATCTGTAAATATTTTCCCACAAACATCACAACTGAATTGTTTCTCTCCTGTATGGACTCTCATGTGTTGCTTCAGATTTCCCTGTCCTGCGAATCTTTTCCCACAAACATCACAACTGAACGGCTTCTCTCCTGTGTGGACTCTCATGTGTGCCTTCAGAGTTCCCTGTATTGGAAATCTTTTCCCACAAACATCACAACTGAATGGCTTCTCTCCTGTGTGGACTCCCATGTGTGCCTTCAAACTTCTTTGTACCGTAAATCTTTTGCCACAAACATCACAACTGAATGGGTTCTCTCCTGTGTGGACTCTGATGTGTCTCTTCAGATCTCCCTTTTCTGTAAATCTTTTCCCACAAACATCACAACTGAACGGTTTCTCACCTGTGTGGATTCTAATGTGTTTCTTCAGATCTGCCTGTCTTGCGAATCTTTTCCCACAAACATCACAACTGAATGGCTTCTCTCCTGTGTGGATTATCATGTGTGTCTTCAAAGTTCCCTGTACTGTAAATATTTTCCCACAAACATCACAACTGAATGGCTTCTCTCCTGTGTGGATTATCATGTGTGTCTTCAAAGTTCCCTGTTCTGTAAATCTTTTCCCACAAACGTCACAACTGAACGGTTTCTCACCTGTGTGGATTCTAATGTGTTTCTTCAGATCTGCCTGTCTTGCGAATATTTTCCCACAAACATCACAACTGAATGGCTTCTCTCCTGTGTGGATTATCATGTGTGTCTTCAAAGTTCCCTGTACTGTAAATCTTTTCCCACAAACATCACAACTGAACGGTTTCTCACCTGTGTGGATTCTAATGTGTTTCTTCAAATTCCCCTGATCTGTGAATCCTTTCCCACAAACATCACAACTGAATGGTTTCTCTCTTGTCAGAACTCTTGCCTGTGATTCTTTCTTTTGATTCAATCTAAAACATTTCTTTCTAACCACACAGCTGGAGGATTTCCCCCCAAAATTACACATCTTATGTTTTTTAAGAAACCCCTTGTCTTCACTTTCAGGTCCAGAATCTGACAACGGTTCTTGCCAAACACCATAACTGACTTCAGTCTCAGAAGATTCTGAAGCCTTTTCATCATCAGCATTTGGATGTGAATGATGATGTGGGTTTAGGTTCCTGGCTGGTCCTGATCCCCCACAGTCCTCTCCATCAGTTTCTGTTTTTATCAGTGTCTCTGACCTGCCAGCTAGAGGCTCCGCCTCTCTGTTGTCCTCCATCTGGCTTTGATGAAGCTGTGAGGTCTGTGGTTCGTCATCTTCACTCTTCACAGTAACAGCACTGAATGTGAACTTGGTGATATCGGCCTCCTCCAGCACATTAAGCTGCTCTCCCTCTAGACGGGTCCAGAGATACTCCTTTTCTTCTTTTATGTTGAGGGGCTCCATCTCCTCTTTTATGTGGAGGGCCTCCGGCTCCTCTTTTATGTGGAGGGGCTCCAGGTCCACCTGGTCCAGGTCCAGACACTCAGGGGGGACTTCTGCTTTAATCACCAACAGATGCTGGACATCTGTTACATCTGCAGGGAGCACATTATGGACAACGGTGACTTTAGACTGATATCAGCTTTTATTAGAGAAGAAAGAAAGAAATTATAGTGGAGACATTCAAGGATTTTTGACTAAATGTATATGTGTTTCTCTTCATGTACAAACACAGAAATACAAAACAATAACAATGACATTTGTAAACAGCAGTACAGTAGTGCAAAGGGTGCTGGAATGAATATGGAATGTTGAAAGTAAAATATTGATTTTATAGGAGGTAGGAGGATGTCTCACACACTTCATACAACGATACTAATATTTAGATTGGTACTGATGATAATAAGACATTAAAGATTAGTATTTAAACTATGCAGTGGTGGGGCGTCAGGGCCTGCTAAACCTTCTATGCTGGCCTAAACAGAATCACAAAGTTATAGCTAACCTATTTTATAATTATATTTATTTTATATATATATATTTTTAATAATGAAAAGTTATAGCTATTTTATAATTTGTTTTTCACAAATACACTACATATATTATCAGTATTTTTCCCTATTAGCTTATTTTCTCATTGCACAGCTGTTTTGTCTATTCCTCAGCTTCAGGCCTGCAGCACAGAACAGCTTGGCTGGTTCAGCAGATTTCTTGTCAAACAGCTGAGGCACTGAATGCGAAGGTAGGAAATCCACGGCCCGCCACTGAAACTATGGAATATATTATATGCTTTTAAAAGATACATTTGCATGTTATTTCATTAAATTCAGTTCTTGACACGAGAAATCAAATCATCATTTTGAATAGTGATAGTTGCTCCAATGTTTGTTGAGTTGAGAAGCTCAACAAACAGCAAGCTGGCGCCTGAGAAGGTCGCAAGCTAGCGCAGGACTGGCTCATCTCGAACGAGCCTATTGAAAAACAAGAGACTTGGGATGTACCCATAATGCATCCCCGTTTCCCTCACTTGCGTCTTTTCCTTGCGTCTTAGTCCCACCCACCAGGGATGCATAAAGAGATGCAAGGAAACCATGCGAGGGGAGGAAACGAGGAAATAGGCTCCTTCGAGATGAGCCTGTCCTGATTACAAGAGTGAGGCGGCCGCAGGTTTTAGAGCCAGGCACCACAGTAGCTCTCCACCGACTGCATGACCCAATGCATAATGGGGAACGCCTGGCTGTCACCAGATCAGAGAGCTGATTTGCTCTTAGATTTGACAACAAACACCACATTTTGTAGAGAATCCTATTTTTCTATGTAGTAGTAATAGTTAACGCTTGATTGTTGGCTATTAGTCTCAGGTTTAATCTAAAAACATATCTTGTGGCTGATAATATTAAAGCTTATTTATACAACACATATGAAAATGAGTAGTAAAGTGTTTTACAGACGGACATAAAAAGAACAGATGATAGCATATAATGCAGATACACGTACATTTCTACATAAATATACATTTACAAACCCATGTGAATAAATCCGAACGAGGTCTGCAAACCTAAAGTAAGTAGCCTAAAGATCAGATCTAACAGGAAGTAACTGTTTCTGTGACTTCCTGTGTATTCTTTAATAGGTAGCTGAAAACTCCCAACTTACTTTCTTTTTTTTTCATTATTCAACATATGCACATGTACAATTTCATAAATTGTTATAACAAAATACAGGATGTAACAAACAAACCTAGAGATGCATTCAGCCTTCAATAAGAGGACACGCCCCTTTAAGGAGACATCTCTTTGCAACCAAAGTTGTTATTTTTTTTGCATTAAAATTAGGAAGACATCGGTCTTGTTCTTTGGTAACAAGGATGCCCAAGTAGTTGACTTTCTTCTGGACAGGTATATAAAAATAGAAGTTATATCACTTATTTGTAAGGCAAATAACTAATAACAAAACCTGAAGGTTTTGAAAACCAATCAATAATTGTCCCATTCAGAATTTAAAATGCTTCCTTCAAAATTATGTTTTAAACAAGATACCCCATTAGAACGATATGTTCCATTGGACAGCCAAATGGCATTGCCCCATTGTGATATCCAAAAAGCTTTTATCCAATCAGATTTCACCTCCTATGTCTCTATGGAAGCAGAGCGGCTTTATGCTGGCCTTTGCAGATTAAAGTAAATGGGGACGTTGTTGTGATTGTCATAGTCTTCAACCAATCAGATCTTTAGTTTGACATGCTGGGCGTATTCTTTGACATGCCAGCGCCTGTGAGGGGGTGCCAGTACTAACATGCGCTGTGATTGGTCAGTGGGCCAGCGTGACTTATGTCAACAGAAAGCTACCTAGCTGCTAGCAGAACTCAGTAGGAGTAAGAAGAGTTCAGGCTGAAACATAAGAGAAGTTATGACGTTTTGCTTGGTGTATTTTTTTAACACTCAATGGCTGAAGGAGGAGAAACGGACTTGGTGGTGGATTTACTGACAACGGCAGGGTACCCCCAGGATTTTTCATCTCAAATTTAAGACTTTTTAAGACCTTTTCAAGACCACTTTAAATGAAATTTAAGACCAACATCGCACCTTTCCTGAAATGCGTATGAATGAAAAAAATAGGAAATCAATCAACTGTTAATTAATTAATTAATTAACAGTTAATTAATTAATTAACTGTTATATTTTTCTCTTTTCACGGATACAAATAAAAAAGGCTGTGATTAGAATACGGGACAGGCGGGACTGGTTCTGTCCTACTCACAGACAGGCAATACCCTGCACCACACACTCCGGTACTTTAGGTTGGCGCTGTATGCACCTATTCAAGTTGGTCCCCTTCCATAACGTGTAGAAGAAGAACCCTTTAATTTACAGAGAAGAAAAATCTTTAGCTGGAGGACTGTGGACTCTGTAACACTACTGGCAAGTGCATCTGACCCTGCTGGTGAGACACGCGAGATGGAAACGGGAAAGCAGGTTCGCATAGCTCGATGCAAACCTGCGAGCGCGCTAGTTAGCCCGCTAGTTAGCGCGCTCGCGCTTGGGGTGGCGCGCGATCAGCTGTTAAACTCTACAGCGTCTCAGCCAGTTCAGAGCCATACAGTATACAGGTTGCCTGATATTTTGGATGCGACGTTTGGGTGTACTAAGATCCGTTGTAACAACGAACAATAAACAAATGTTGTGGCGCCGTATCAAATAAGGAAGGGGGTAAAAATTAAGACTTGATGAACGAAATTTAAGACCTGTTGACAAAATGTAATACCTTTTTAAGGCCTTAAATTATGAATACTAAATTTAAGACTTTTTCAGGTTTTTAAGACCTCGCGGGTACCCTGGGCTTTCTCACGGAGGGTTATGGGCACGTTTGGCGGTGACGACCCCAATATCGACTGCCACTGTCGAGCGGACATTTTCAGCCCTAAAACACATGGAAACTTATTCCAGAAACGCAAATGGGAGGCTCGGCTGTCCTCACTGGCGTCAATGGCCATCGAGAAGGACCTGGTACTGGAACTGCGCACCGATAAACTTCACAACCACTCATTGAACTGTTTGTTAACAAAGAGAGGAGGATGAACTTTGTCTTTATTAAATGAACAGCATCTGGTGAGTGAACTGCAGTTTATGTTACTGTTTTTGCATCTGCAGTCGTATTTAAATCAGAAACAAGCCACAGCGCTGTTGCTGCTGGCCGCGTTGGGCCAGGGCTGGTCCCGCTACCTTCAGTGGTTGTCGGGGAGCTAGCTGCTACAGCTAGCGCTGAAAACACTTTGTGCTGAATTTTCAGTGTTGTTTACTTGAGCTCAAATAGTGCAGCCGGCGGCAGCAGCTGCTACTCGTGCCGTGGCGCCTTTCACAGCCCACAGTGCCACCCCTGAATTTTACGGTCGTTAATATCGTTCCTTCTGATCGTGACTCGTGCTCTTGAGTATGCAGTGTTTTAGTGGCGCAGTTTTGTTGGATTGTTTTGTTATAACTAAATGTGACTGATTCTTGTTGATGTGGACTACGTGCATTGTCCGTTAATGATGCAGCATCCCGTCCAGTGGCGGTGCGTCAATAGAGGGTGCTAGGGCGCCGCCCCTCTTAAAATTTTGCGATGAAAAAAAAAAGAAGAAAAAATATAATATATACTGTCAAAAAACATTATATACCAAATAATTTAAATAAGAAATATACCGTCTTGACGCGCTAAATGTGTGTGGGAGACCGTAAGCCCCTGTCAACAACCACTTAAGATATACCAAATATAATATATCGCCATTCATCATCACTGAGAAAAGCCCCTCCCCCTTTAGGGGCGCCGGCCCAATGTGAGTCTATGGCAGCGAACAAACATTTCACCGTCTTTGAGGCAAGGACAGCTTCTCATTGGCGGATGAAACGTGAATCTTCGGGCGCACAAATCTGCGCCCTAGCCAATGACATTGTTTCTTATTGCAACGTGGTTGGACTATTCGTCGAATCAGAGACCTTTATCATTCCCTCACATCCCATATAGCTCCCACGTATCTACGCGAGCAACACAGCTAGCAGAGACTTTGATTATGTTAGTATGGCGACTGAAAACTCTGTGGTATCGCTCCGCGAAACACCTTTCAATCCACGATCAGATGTTGACAAGAAGAGGCTGAAAGAGTTGGGACCCGAACGTCCGGATTTAAATATTCAGCAGCAAAGCAGTGACCGCGGGAGGACGTACACCCGGAGCTTCTCCTCAAGCTACATGCTAACCGGAGCTGTTAGCTGGATGCTCAGTGTGGAGCAAAGCAGTGGCTCTGAGCAGCCGAGGAAGCGCCGGGCTGTGAAGGAAGATGAGCTTGAAGGATTGCTGCAGAGGTGAGTGTCAAAATCAGCAGATGCCTGTGTTAGAGTTTAATGTTTTATCTTTCCCACAGCAGAACACATGTTGGACATTGTTAGATTTGGGTGGATATCAGACTATAACTTTATCTAAAATACCAATTCAACCGTGTGTGTGTGTGTCATAGCTACAGCCATCAAGGTGGCTCCTGGCCTTTTGTCTATGTTGATGAGCCATCAAGACACACAAAACATAGTTTTTTTGTCTGTAGTATGAAGCCTGTTTGTAGTAGATATTTCCCCACAACTTATCTGTCTGTCTCTCTCTATATATTTATCTGTAGGTTTGTGACACCATACTTGGACACACCAGGGAACGCTTTGCCTTCAAAGACCACCTCACCAGTGCCACCTTACTGCAGGGCCCCCAGTTTGAATTTCTTTACAAGTAGTGGGGCCTACTGTCAAACACCCAATGTAAAATGTGATTTCTCTCTTTCTGAATCTATTCTGCTCTAAACCTCTTTCATGTGAGGGTGTGGGCACATCTTTTATTCTGTAAACCTCTGAAACCCAACCCAATATTTCTTAAACCATTCTGCTCTGAACCTCTCATGCCCAAAGTTACAGTTTGTTGATAGTTGTTACTGGACAGTGTTGAGCACTGTGTTTTCTTGAAATAAAGCTTTGTTTTTTACAATATTCCACTCAAAACCTCTTTTCTTCTCATTGTGGAGTGCTATTTAAACCGCGCCGCCCAACTGCGCCCCCCCCCCAAAAAAAAAATCACCAGCCGCCACTGATCCCGTCATGCAAGTATTTATGTAAACAATATCAGACTGCACAGAAAGCCCAGGTAGAAAATGCACGGCCCGCCACTGGTACATTTAGGTATAGTTAAAACACAGATCCTCTGTGATTGAACTAAAATCCATACTATCATCATAAAACTGATCTAAATATGTGAAAATAAATACCTCTACCTGAGTAATACTTAGATCTAGGTTAAGTAACGTTAATTATAACTTTTACAATGAGGAACAAGTGGTCCTAATAGCATCAACAGTAAAAAATATTCATATAAAGATTTGTCAAACCTCCCATCTGAACGAGCTCAGTCACTTGAAAGACACATTGTTTAAAATGTACTTGCCGAGTGAAATTACTCACTTCTACAGTAGTAGGTATATTTTTCATTAGTCTTTCCAGATGCCTGGCGCACAGCGTAACAAAGTACGTCTGCTCAACGCCGCCATATGTGTTGTATAAATAAGCTTTATTATTATCAGCCACACAAGATATGTCTTTAGAAGTATTACAACTACACACAAAATAAGGATTTTCTACAACACATGGTGTTTGTTGTCAAATCTTAGAGCCAATCAGCTCTATGATGTGGAGGAAGTCAGGTGTTTCCCATCATGCATTGGGCCATGCAGTCGGTGGAGAGCTACTGCAAAGCCTGCCTCTAAAAACTGCGGCCGCCTCGCTCTCGTGAGATTACTGTTGACCACGTGTGCATGACGTCAGAGCAAGCCAGACACATATCTAACCAGCATGCATTGTGCACCGATCGATTCTGATCAGGACTGGCTCATCTCGAACGAGCCTATTGTCTGCATATTCTTATGATCAGATTATAATCTGCATATAAACCATAACAACAAAGAGGGATATGAGACATTGTTAGTGGATAACGTATCAACAAGCCACCATTAGTATTTAACTCCTTTTATTTTTATTCTTTATTTTTACCTTAAGTTGTTGTAATTCTGTGGAAGGAGGACCTAACAAAGTAAGTTTTTTCATTGTACGGAGTAAATGTCTGTTAACTGTGCATATGACAATACAAATATCTTGAATTTAATTCAGCATGTTTAAAACTGAACAATGAGACAGTTTAGTTGTTGGGAACAGGACCACCGTGGGCAGGACCCACAAGCAGACAACAAGGCGAGGTAGTTTGTTTCCAAAAGAGCAAGGTTTACTAGGCAAACACATACAGACGTCAAAAGACAAACACGCACAGGGAGTTGACACAGACTAAATACACAGGGGAACGAGACACAGGTGGAAACAATGAGGGTGGGGCTTGCAATCACACAGGAGGGCGGCACACGAGGAGGGAGGAGTCTGAAACGAGAGACAAGGTGAGTGACAGACAACACAACAGACACAATTTATATTCCAACCTCGTTAATAAATTAATACTTTGGACCGGGTTGTTTATGTCATCTGCATGACACAAAGTATCTGAAATTATCTTTTTTGTAGTCCATCTTGAAAACATTGTAGTTTCCCCGCTGCAGACTGACGTCACTAAGATGCGCCTGCTGTCACATCATAACTACGTAGTTAATGAAAGTGGAGTCGGATTCTCTAAACACAGCGGTTGTCTTTTCCTAACTTGCTGCCAGTGATGGAAATGCACTGAAGGTTGTGAAGGGGATGCTCACAGCAAAATGTAAGATGAAAGATTTGGGTAAACTGAAACATTTTCCTGGTATTGATTTGGACCAGAGTGATTCATGTGTAAAAATGTCTCAAAAGATATGTGGAGAAAATACTTGAAAGGTTTGACATGCATGATTGTAAATCTAGAACAACACCGTGTGAACAAAAACTTAACTACACTGATGATTCAGAAATAATGAGTGGCGTCAGAAAATATATAGAGAGGCAGTGGGCAGCCTATTCTATTTGACTACATGTGACCTGATCTGAGTTTTGTAGTCAGTAAACTGTCACAGAGCCAACAGAAGAGCATTGGACTACTGTAAAACATGTACTGAGATATCGGAAAGGCACAATTGACAAAGAGTTGTGTTACAGAAAACGTGCCAGTGAGAAACTGGGGCTACATGCATACAGTGATGCAGATTGGGAAGCTGATGTAACGGACAGGCGTAGTACAACAGGTTACTGTTTAAGCCTAAATGAAAAGGGTCCTTTGATTTCATGGAAATCCAAGAAGCAGCCCACTGCTGCACTATCAACTTGTGAAGCAGAGTATATGGCGTTAGCCACAACCACACAAGAGTGTATGCACCTAGTTCAACTACTAGAGGGCATTGACGGATGTCAATACGCACCACCTAAGATTCACGAGGATAAGGATAAGGTGCCAGAGGAGTAAACATGTTGACATCAAGTATCAATTCATAAGGTCAACTGAACTATTGTCCAACAGACCAGATGGTTGCAGACGTGATGACAAAACCTGCAACAAAGTTTAAGTTGAATACATTTGAAAAGTTAATGTTTGGGGATTAACCATGTGTATGAAAATGTACATGATGAAAAAGGAGAAAACCTTGTTATGATGTTTTTGTTTCTTTTGAAGATAACAGTGTGAGAACAAGTGGGGGCGTTGACATACACAACATGTGTTCTCAATGATAGGATATATATGTGTATGATGGGGTTAATCCAGATACTGTTTGATGGACAAGTAGAACAGCCAATTAGAGGTGCTCAAATTGACACGTGACAATAGAGTTGTACTTTTGGATAACAGAGTTCCACTGAAACTGAAGTGATGCCCCACGTTGTCTTATTCCTCCATTATTATAGTCGGGTTAACACTGGAGATACACGCTATACGATCCACGTCTGCTGACACTCTCCACGTGCAAATCCCGTAAAATAACGGAGAAACAGTTTGACCAGAGGACCGTCGGGTGTTTAAAAGTTCCTCCCTGCTGAATGTAACCAGAGAAGGAGCTGGAAACGAAACACATTCACCAAAAGTCTCTCTGACTACAATTAATGACCTGAAAACGGACTCAGATGAGACTTCAACCCGTAAAACGAGCATGAACACCGGGAACAAGAAGTAAAAAGCACAAACCTGATCTGTGGAGCTGAACTCGAGGGTTCAGCCTCCAGTAGTTTGGCTCGTCGCTCATTTTCTCTGAAACGAGAAACGTCCTCCTCGTGATCTGCTGTTAATCTGTCAAACAGCTCGTGATGTGTCCTTTCGTGTCGAGGCTTGAAGCTTGTGTCGAGTAATCCAGGTGCAGCCCAAGTCTCTGTTCCTGTGTTGATCGCTGCTATCGCTACATGACCGAGCTACATGCTAGGTGGCTAACACTCGCTAGCTTCTCAGGACTTTACCGGACAATTCCTTTAAAGCTCACAGCGGGTCCGCGTGTCTCTCTATGGCTCCACTGAGCTCTCCATCCGGCTGCAGCTGCTTCACCTGGTAGACACAGAGCTGGAGGAGAGAAGCTGCTGCTGCTTCTGCTTCTACTTCCTCTTCTTCTTCTTCTTCTTCTGCTTCTTCTTCGTCTTCTTCTTCTTCTTCTTTGAGGTTTATTGGCGGTGAGCAAACAACAGTTTGGTGCATTACCGCCACCAACTGGTATGGAGTGTGAATCAAGATCTCTAGTACTTGCATTATAACAAAATAAATAATATTATTATACATATAAATTTAACAAAACAACCAAACGAACAAAAACAACCCAAGGACTCATATTTTCTCAATAACATTAGTTTTTCTAAGATACATAAATAGTACTTGATAGCACTTACTTGAGCCTAATTTATGCTTCTCCGTCACGTCGACGGCGTGGTTTCAGGGGTTAAGCCTAATTCATGCTTAATTCATGCTTCTCCGTCTGCGTCCACGCGTCGACGCAGACGGAAATTACGGAAATTACGTTCTGAGCGGACCAATCACAGTGTTGCGGGACGAGTAGTTAGGATTTTTTGGAGGTGCGCGTCAGGCTACGGCGTAGGGGTCTGCGTCGACGCGTAGCTACGGCGTAGGTACGCTGTCGACCTGACGGAGAAGCATGAATTAGGCTGTAGCCTGACGCGCACCTCCAAAAAATCCTAACTACGCGTTGCATTGACGCGGACCGCAACGCTGTGATTGGTCCGCTCAGAACGTAATTTCCGGCGGTTGCTCTTTCCGGTTTGTCTTCCTACACCGCTATTTTTAAAGTTCTTGTAGACCGGTAGTAACAATGGACCAAACAGAAGAACGAATCATCGAGGAAGTGAGGAAATACGACCACTTGTATAACTTTTCTTCAAGCGACTACAAGGACAGCCAAAGGACATTAAACTCATGGCGAGAAATCGCGCGAAACACGGCCACACAGGCACACCCCCCTGGCGGCATGGCGGTTAATTGCAGAGCAACGCGGACCCTCGACGCAGAACTTCGAATGCTCAACAACGGCGTCACGTCGACGGCGTCACGTCGACGGCGTAGGTACGCCGTCGACCTGACGGAGAAGCATGAATTAGGCTTAACCAATGGAGACGTAAAAAAGGTAAACAAAGAGGACGGCACGTGTGTGTTCAGCCTGGTGAATTACATGTACTCAGAAACATTAAGGATTAAAGATGGAACATAAAAACACATGAAATCAGAGGATATTTATTTATTTATTCATCAAACATTTCGTTTTGTTATTGAAGCAGACAAAAACAAGTAAATATATTATTTAATTAGATTTAATTCTGATTTTAAAAGTGTGATAACAATTCAGTTTATTATTACAGTTCCAAAACTATTCAACATAATATTTGGGTTATCCTCTCTTGGGAGGAGGTGGAGGCCATAATCCAGGCTGTACGTACTGATGGAGAAGCACCAACTACTGAGCTTTTACACTCTGGTGCACTGACCTGTTTTCACCACCAGGGGTCAGCAGTCAGTAACTCTTCATGTTTGAGGGACAGCAGCTCTTCAGAGCAGGGCGGGATCAATAAAAAGACAACCACCCAGGTAGCCAGTGGACTCGGCCCTATTGCGGCTGAGTGTCAGCTGACTGGGCTTGAAGACACGGGCCTAAACTGGCTCATCACAGCCCAGCTGGGTGGGACTAGGCTCAGTTTATGTCCGGTTTCAGTCCTGCTTATTGTGTATTGGTGTGTGTTTGGTGTCATTAGATAAACAACATACACTCTGATGTCGGCGTTGCCAGGTCATTTTGCCGGGGATTAATATATAATGTATATATGTAATGATATATATGAATATAATTTAAAATGCTGTGAAGCACAACAGAAAACGTAATATGTGTGAACATGCACACCGGTCACACGGCAGAGCAGAATCGCTGCGTTTGGTTCGAGCCCCATGACGTCATCCTGCGGAGGTCAAAGTATGTAAATGAATGGGTGCATCCCAAGTCTCTAAACAGCATCCCCGTTTCCCTCACTTGCGTCTTTTCCTTGCGTCTTAGTCCCTCCCACCAGGGATGCATAGAGAGACGCAAGGAAACCAAGCGAGGAGAGAAGACGCAAGGAAATATGTTTTAAGAGACATGAGACGTCCTTTCCTCTGAAGCGTCACGTGAAGCGACGTCGGTTTCTGATGACTGCAGCCGCCTGATCACATCTGATCAGCTGTCAGTCGCTTTAACAGCTGATGAGTTTTGTCCGGAGAGTTTTTAGCGAACATTCCAATTAAAATGCACTTAAAATATTGATAAAAATTATCGTATGTTTTCAGTTGATTTAATGGTGTTAAACTACTACTTATATTAATAAAGACAAAGTTATCATGAGTGTCAGAGTGGAGATGTTTTCTCTGTCGTCTGTTACCGTTTAATAAACTGCATTGAGTATTTATATACTGTGATGTGTCCTGCTTATACGAGCAGGATCCATTTCTACCGGTGGAATGCGTCTTATTTATTGATTTATTATTTACGTCGGTATGTTTTGAAATTCTGATTGTGACATCATTATAAAATAACCCACAATATAAATATAGTTTCTCTTCATTACGTGTTGTAAAAAGTGTTTCCTCTCTCCAGCTCTCTGATTTTAATTACATACATAATAAAAGTTATTGAGGGAAACAACAGATCAAATCATTGAATAAAGTTGTTTGTGATCCTTTTGTTGTTCAGACCTACAATGAACATATTTTAACCAGATGGTGAATAAGAAAACAGATTTAATATATAGCTTGAGTTTAATCTGTGATCGTCTCTGGTATTAAACTCCAGCATCAGTCCGCTCAGCTGCAGCGTCCAATCACATAACAGATGAACAGTGAGGGGGCGTGTCCAGCGTTAAAACACTTCCTGGAAGCCTGCTCTCGGGGCTCCTCGATCATGGCTCCTCCCATTTCCCTCCTCGGTCCTCGATCCTCGCTCCTCCGAGCTGAATAAGAGCTTTGGGACGGCCGTCAAGATGGCGGCGCAGAACCACTTCCGGTTCAATCGAGGAGCGAGGAGCGAGGAAACGACAATTTAGAGACTTGGGATGTACCCAATGTCTCGAGTGACGCGAGAGGTCAGGAAGTGGTCGCTTTTCTGAGCACTCGACTTCTGATGAACCTACTTTTTTAAAATAGTTTTTTATAATTATGTAATTTCTTGTGCACTGATCACTTAGACGCACCCAATTTAGATCATTTATACGCACCCAAACATAAGATATGTAACAGAGTCAGGATAGTTTACAGTTTAATAATCAACTTTAAAGTCCAAAATGACACAGTTAACTTCCTAATTATCTCTCCTCGTCCCTACATTTGTATTTTGAGTGTCATTAATTTTCAAAGAAATAAACACACGGATGGCATTATTATTATTATTATTTCATTTTTCTCTGTAGATATCGACACAATAATCATTGTCTGATATCAGATATTCAGTATAAAACACTATTAAAAGTAAAAAGTCCTGCATTCAAAATATAATTCAACTAAAAGTACAAAAGTATTGGCATCAACATAAACGTAAAGTACCAAAAGTAAAAGTGCTCATCATACAGAATGGCCCGTTTCAGAATATTATTGAACTATAATTATTGGTGCATTATTGTGTTCCTCACTTGAATGTTATGACTCGTTATTTAATTATAAGGAAACCATGATCCAAAACTATCTTAAATAAATAATAAATAATCTATTCAATTGTTTTTGTCAAAACAGCTTAAAAAACAAAACGAAATATTTGATGAATAAATAATTATCCTCTGATTTCATGTGTTTTCATGTTCCATCTTTAATCCTTAATGTTTCTGAGTACATGTAATTCACCAGGCTGAACACACACGTGCCGTCCTCTTTGTTTACCTTATTTTACGTCTCCATTCTTCCACTGGTTAACCCGTGTTTACCGGCACAGTGCAATGAATTGTGGGTAATTCCCTTGGGCCAAGTCTGCATCTAATGCTGATTTACAGAAAGGGTTCACAAAGGGCTAAACATGTCTGCATGAGACTCAAACACTCGACGGTTTGACAGCGGGACAGAGCTAAACGGAGCGGTTCACTGCAAGAGATAACAAGCACACATTGCCTGAGGAATGTTGCAGCTGCGAGAAGGAGCTCATGAAAACAGATAAGGAGAACGACAAGGAGGAACAGAGTGAGGTCTCGTCCAATCTCTGGGCTGCACATTGTGGTGACGTGTGAAAAATAGGTGGACTTTTCTAAGAATACAAGAATTGGGAAAAACATCTACCGCGCATGCGTTGTGAGGAGATCCATTCTGCGGACCGTCTCGTCTCTCGTCTCCTCCTGAGTTTGTCTCCATGTCTAAAGCAGAAATGTTGAGACTGTTGGTGAAGCAGGAAGTCCACGCGGTCGTTGAAGAGTCTTTTGGGGAGTTGGACAGATTAATAGAAGATTATGAGGAGACAGTTTCTCGTCTAAGAGAACATGAGCTCCACAGATCAGGTTTGTGCTTTTTCTTTATTGTTCCCGGTCTTCAGGCTCGTTTTACGGGTTGAAGTCTCATCTGAGTCCGTTTTCAGGTCATTAATTGTAGTTCAATCAGGAGAGACTTGTTTTGAATTCAACGATACATTTGTTTCCTATGCATAACATTTGAATAGTGCAAAGTCTTTGGGGCTGGACTCTATCCTGAAACAGGCTTCAGGACACGGTGCAGCATCTGATTGGTTCATTTAAAGGTGACACCCTCCAATCAGTTGAGAGTAATCACGGGGAGAATTAGAGGAAGATATTTATGAATGACCGGTCGTGTAAAGAGAGTCTTCCTTCCAGAACTACCGCTTAAGCTCCATTTAGTGGGACTTTTGGTGAATATGTGTCGTTTCCAGCTTCTTGCGGCGGCAACATTTAAAGTGACACCATTCAAACGATCAAGAAGACAAACACAGATCATGTAGATAACCGTTTCACCTTTCAATACTCGGTAACACTTTATAATAACTACATGCTATTTAGCATCAGTTAAGTATGAGTAAACACTTAATTCATCATTTATAAAGCATTGTTCCAACATTTACACTCATTAGTATGTAATTCATAAACACGGTTATAAATGTTATATTCTTGATTAATAAGCTTGACTATTATTATTATTATTACATTATTTTTATTATTGCATCTTGCAATACATATTTATGTTCTTTATCACTTTGTGTTGTGTCTACTTTCCTTTTCTGTTGAGAAGATAACTGAGACTTTTGTTAGCTTTGAGGCACTGCTGGCCTTTAAATGTCATTTATTAAATAAGCAATAAGGTACGAGAGGCAGTACTGTGTCGTGCAATAATGTACAGTTCAAGGGAGTTGTTAGGCAAACCCTTGAACTGTACATTATTGTAGACACAGTACTGCCTCTCGTACCTTATTGCTTTTATAATACGGGTACCTGCGACTTTATAAATAGTAATGTAAGCTGCCTTTCAGCACAAAATAGTTGGAGCCGGCAAAACGTTGTGTATCGCATTTCAGCGGCAGAGAAAATAGTCCCGGGACGCACGGGACGCACATACGGGACTATAAAACGGACGAGCTGGTCAGTAAATCACAGATTTACTGACCAGGCCGGTTGAAAGCAGGGTGGAGGATGACGCTCAGCCACCGATGTAAAGAAGTGCTCTCGCTGCTTCTGTCCGTCTTTTCTCCGTCATGTTTCTCCTCCATGATGTTTAGAGAACTTGCCTCGCGTCGGGAAATTACCAACGTAATTATCTCTCACTGGAAATTATCACGATTTTGTGATCAAACCCTTTTCATTCCTCATCTTTAGGTTAGGGAGGAAGTGACGTGTGTGTTGTCGTTCGTTATGCTAGTGTGGGGGACGCTACGTGAGCTTGTTAGCTGTTCCGTTTGAGCTACTGTTAGCGAAGAGCCCCGTTGCAATACTGTGAACACTCAAGCAATAAACCTGCAAGTTAAGGAAACCAACGTCTGAGTCGTTACTGCGGACGTGACGATATCAAAGTTTACACGAAACATGTTTGGTAACTGTCAAGCTTGAAATGACAACTAACGGTCGCGCAATTTAAATCTACCTGTTATTTTAAGTGTGGACTGATATGGAACGCTCTAAATGTAAACAGGCTGTACAGTACTTTATGGCTGAATAAAATACACCCAGTGACTCACTCTCAACCAATCAGAATGCTTGATTTGATCTACCCGTATTATAATGCTTTGTAAAGCATAGATAGTCCTCCCTTTAGATGAGGTCACAGAACATACTGAACTAATACTTAACTAACGACTAGTAACTACCTGAATTAATCTTGAATTGCAATATTAAAACATGTGTATAAAGCACATGTTAACATAGTCCCTAACCATTAGTGCATATCTAAATCATTATATGTATAAATAACTGCATGAATAATTTACATTTAAATATTTTTTTTATCATTTACTAAAACTGTATTAATTATCTTATTAATTATCTATAAATCCTTAAACATTTGTTTTGTATATATATTACTTGATTTACAAATGGGGTTATATATAGGAGTCGGCAGGTACAGGACCAGCATGCACCTGGGTAGGCCTATGTTGTTGTTTTTTTTACCAGAGTAGGATCGGCAGCATGAGTTTGATCTTTTGCTTGATTGCTTATTTTATTTTGTTAAATAAATTATCAGAAAAACGGAATCCTGTCTGTAAAATGCATTAATTTTTCTGCGTAAACCATAAACCCTTTGATTTATGTTTGTTTCTGATTTATCGGATAAATTGCCACTACAATTATGTTTAAGGAAACGTCTCTGAAGCTCAAAAACTAAACTCAAATAAATGTCTCAAATCTCTTTAATCTCTTCTTCATTGGTGCCAAATTAATAATAAACTCTTTCCAGGAAAGAAATCATCATGAATCTATGAGCTGAAACTCTTTTGGTCACAACATCCAACAGGAAGTCCGACCTTGCAAAAGGTCATGACGCCATTCTCGGAATGTCTTTGTTTGAGTTCCTGTTTCATGGAGCTGCTTTAGGGGGAATCTGTATTCAGGCGTCAGCTGTGTGCCGACAACTCCTCTATTATTTTAACAGGCAGAGACTCAGATTGAGGGTTAATCAATTTATTTCTTCTTTCATTCTCATTTACTGATAAAGATCCTCACTCTCCTTGAATTCATGATCCAGAGAAGATCCCTCTTTAGGGAGGGTGGATCTGGCATGCAGGGCCTCTCTGTTCTCCCTGCTCTTCTTTCACTCCCTCTCGCTCTGAGGCGTGGAGGGAGACACACAGAGCCAGATGTGCGTGGTGTGGTCGGGGTGGGGCTGCTGCTCTAGGGAGTGCATGAGTCAGGCTCTGCAGTGATGCCAACATGTCTGCAGCAGGAGGTTACACTTACACACTGTAGCTGGTAGTGTGCAGCCAGCAGCCTGCAAGATGAGATGTTTTTCCTAAGTTTCACATCTTTTCTGGTGAAAATCAAACCATTCCCTGTTCATGATGCTGAAGGTGTGAAAGCTGTTTCAACCTCCATGACGAAGATATGTTTATTAGTTTGTTCAGAAAAATCATGGGAGAAGTTAATTTGGTCTCTTGCCACTCTGTAATACACTCGTATTCCTCCATGACATCATGGACTTCTTTAGACAACTGCAGCATGCGTTCACGCTATGATTACAGAGCATTTGCATTGTCTGCAATGTATAATAAGTAAGTGTATGATTCAAAGCTAAAGGGAGAGAGCGGCTGTCCTTCAGACATGAAGATTTAGCGACTGATTCCCCCTGGTGGTAAAAACAGATCAGTGCATCAGGGTGTAAAATGTAGAAAAGCTAAAAACACTTTTAAAGGTTAAATAGTTTTGAACCTGTAAAAGTAAAAAAAAAAAAAATAATTAATCGTGATTTTGTGTTCAGTATCAAAATCAACTGTGTGTTTCTCTTAACACGGTCTCACTTCCGTATCCGGTCTGTGGCACTCAGACCCAAGCCCGTTGGTTCCTACTGATTCCTTTAATAGTAATCAGTAGGAATATGTTTAAATACATTATTTGCTGCGAAGGAGTACATGAATTTATAAAAATAAAAACAAATTAAGTCGGACAGGTGCCAGTTGCCTTCAGGGAATAAACAGGAAGCCAAAAAAAACGGTTACATCCAGTTAGATCTGCTCGTTGACCACGTGTTCATGACGTCAGAGCAGGGCGGGATCCAGTCGGAGACACATCTACCGCGCATGAGTTGTGAGGAGATCCATTCTGCGGACTGGCTCGTCTCTAATGCTGCGTTCACACCAAAAGCGTTGCGAATTTGACGCGCAAGTAGATTACATGCAAAGTCAATGCACAGACGCGAATGGTTGAGAAAAAGCAATTTTTAAAAATGTGATTCTTTATTCAACAATTGCACATGTACAACTTCATACCGTGTCAATAAGAGACGAAAAAATACATTTAAACTAACATGCCAGGGGAGCTGAACGAGTGACGTTCGCTCGCCGCCGTCCTGACACCTGACTGACGCCACAGACTCAACGCTGCGAGTAATCACACTCACTGTCTCTCATTGAATATTGCTTTTTGCTTCAGAAGGTTCCTAACTGAGTGAAATGACCCAGAAGTCTAAGTGTCCGCCATGAGAAGAGCTGTTCAAATGATCTAAATGCAAAGGAAAGGAGCTTCAATGCTTCCTTTATTAGCTCCTTTAGCATAGGACATATCATTCAGCCGTTCACAAGAACAAACTATCATGAAGACAAATGCATCATTTCATCATGTAAATAAACATTGCCAAAACTTGGAAATCAACTTTCATTAATCTGTTAAACCTGGCGGCAAACTATTCTTATGATCAGATGATATTCTGCTTCTCCTACTGATCGCTGGAGTTTCACACCAGAGTGAAGACGATCACAGATTAAACTCAAGTTATATTGTAGGTCTGAACAACAAAAGGCCCTCAAACTACTTTCTTCAATTATAAAAAGATTCATCTTTTCATGATCTGTTAATTCTCTCAATAACAAGCAAGAGCAGGAGAGACGAAACACTTTTGACATAATTTATCATGATTCCATTCAGTCATGTGAGGCTGATCGTTCCTGCGTGTCGGCTATGATGAGTTATGTCACCTCAATTTCCACGGAAACATTGAGCCTATAAATTAATTCTAGTATTCAAGAGAAACCATAATCATATTCTGGGTTATTTAATAATGACGTCACAATCAGAATAATAAATGAAGAGAAGAATTTGCCCAAGGGGATCTTAACAGGATTTGTTTGAATGTCACAACTTGTTCTCTACACTCAGACGCACACACTCAGAACTCAGAGAACGAGCGACGAGAATTACAGTTTACCGTTACATCATACAAAACAAATCAGAATAAACTGAAGGGGTTAACTAAATACTTTCTACATTCTGTAGATACCTGGAAATTAGGTTCTGATACATGGAGTCATGAAATTCACGGTTCAAGAGCAAACGCACACACTGACACACAAGCTAAACATGTTTCATAATAAAGGGTTATTGCACAGGCTACTGAACATGTCGCCAGATGGCTATTCACACTTCTCCGTGCCGGAGCACGTTGAACATTAGGGAAAAACCTAACCACTCAATGTATCAACAGATAACTTACGGACTGGACGTGAGGGAAACAGGGATGCATTATGGGTTCATCCCAAGTGTCTTGTTTTTCAATAGGCTCGTTCGAGATGAGCCAGTCCTGCGCTAGCTTGAGACCTTCTCAGACGCCAGCTTGCTGTTTGTTAAGCTTCTCAACTCAACAAGTGTTGGAGCAACTGGCACTATTCAAAATTATGATTTGATTTCTCGCCACAAACATTCTCAGAAGTAAATTTAATGATGAAAGCGTACAATATATTCCATAGTTTACATACTTACTGATCTTTAATGTGTGAATAGCATCAGTGTCAATCTAAATATTAGTATTGTATGAAGTGTGTGTGACATCCGTCAAAGCAATCTTTTATATTAAACATTCCTAATTATTCTAGCGCCCTTTGCACTCCGCACTATCCTTCTGTTTACTAATGTCATTGTGTTATTGTTTTGTATTATGTATTTCTGTGTTTGTACATGAAGAGCAACAAATATACATCTAGTCAAATTCCTTGAATGTCTCCACCAATGAAAGCTGATATCAGTCTGAAGTCACCTTTGTCCATAATGTGCTCCCTGCAGATGTCCAGCAGCTGTTGGAGATTAAAGTAGAAGTCCCCCCTGAGTGTCTGGACCTGGGCCAGGAGGACCCGGAGCCCCTCCACATAAAAGAGGAAGAGGATCTCTGGACCCGTCTAGAGGGAGAGCAGCTTAATGTGCTGGAGGAGGCCGATATCACCAAGTTCACATTCAGTGCTGTTACTGTGAAGAGTGAAGATGACAAACCTCAGACCTCACGGCTTGATCAAATCCTGACGAAGGCCAACAGAGAGGCGGAGCCTCCAGCCGGCAGATCAGAGACACAGATAAAAACAGAAACTGACAGAGAGGACTCTGGGGGATCAGGACCAGCCAGGAACCTAAATCCACATCGTCATTCACATCCAAATGCTGATGATGAAAAGGATTCAGAATCTTCTGAGACTGAAGTCAATAATGTTGAGTGGCAAGAACCTTTGTCAGATTCGGGACCTGAAAGTAAAGACGGGGGAGATCTGAAGATTCACATGAGAGTCCACACAGGAGAGAATCCATTCAGTTGTGAAAGTTGTGGGGAAATATTCACAGGAAAGAGAGATCTGAAGAAACACATGAGAGTCCACACAGGAGGTAAACCATTCAGTTGTGATGTTTGTGGGAAACGATTCACAAAACAAGAAAAACTGAAGAGACACATGAGAGTCCACACAGGAGAGAAACCTTTTGGTTGTGATGTTTGTGGGAATAGATTTAAAGATCAGGGAACTCTGAAGAAACACGTTAGAGTCCACACAGGAGATAAACCATTTGGTTGTGATGTTTGTGGGAATAGATTTACAGAACAGGGAAATCTGAAGAGACACATGAGAGTCCACACAGGAGATAAACCATTTGGTTGTGATGTTTGTGGGAATAGATTTACAGAACAGGGAAATCTGAAGCAACACATGAGAATCCACACAGGAGAGAAACCATTCAGTTGTGATGTGTGTGGGAGAAGATTTACAGAACAGCGAAGGCTGAAGATACACATGAGAGTCCACACAGGAGAGAAACCATTCAGTTGTGATGTGTGTGGGAAAAGTTGGACAATAAAGGGAAATCTGACGCAACACATGAGAGTCCACACAGCAGAGAAACCTTTTGGTTGTGATGTGTGTGGGAATAGATTTATAGATCAGGGAACTCTGAAGAAACACGTTAGAGTCCACACAGGAGAGAAACCATTTGGCTGTAATGTTTGCGGGAATAGATTTACAGGACGGGGAAATCTGAAGCAACACATGAGAGTCCATGTAACATAGTTGAATAGGTGCATGTTAAATCCAGCTAAAATGGGAAACCTATGCCACCTGCTGTTTCAAATGTGTACCTGCACTTAATATAAGACTCAACGGACTCTGGGAAATCCTCAGAGTAATGGAGGATCCCTTCAGAAGCTAACGTGTCTATGAATGATGAAAATATAGTGTTAACTAATTGTAAAAGTATGTAGGAGTTGAGCTGGCTTCATTTGTTTGGAAAGTTATTGTCTGAGAGTATATTTGCCTTGTTTTCATTAAGTTAACTATTCGTTTTTTTTATGTGTTTTATTGCTAGTAAGACTGACAGCAGAGTAGCTAACGCTAACATGATGCCGTCTTTATAGACAGAGCACGCGCTGTCCACAGGAGCTAAGAGTAGCTAATGTTGAGTTCTAAACTCTGGGAGGTGATGCAGGGAATAAGGTCCAGGGTCCGAAGAAGTTATAATAAAAGAATATTTAATAAAAAGTGATATGCAGACAGGTTATGCTTTCGATCAAGCTGTTATTCGTCCTCCAGTGTACTCCAGGGCACACAAGTCCTCGTCGTTTGCTGGTGGTCCGGAGAAGAGGCCGCTCGTACCTCATACAGATAACTTTATATCACCCATGGAGCCTAGAGCCCTTCCTACTCATTAACAGTTAGCGTCTTTTACTCGCTATTGGCCCGCAACTAAAGTGACGGAGCCCGTCTTCAGCTCCTCCTTTCTTCTTCTCCTTCTTCTCGGTAAAGTCTCAAAAGTCAATTCTTCAGCTCCGCCACCTCAGGCGAACTACTATTCCTTAAAGCGACAGTACATGCAGCATGCAGCATGCAGCTTCTAACATCCATTCACACATTAATCATTTCACAGTAAATTAAAGTGACCTTCATATGCATACAATTACAAATCCTTCATAATAATATCCCTTATTAATTATCATATTCCATGCATTGTAATGTACACACAAACAACTTCTCATTTTACATTGTGCAAAGTCCAAATTTGACAAACTAGGTTCTAAAAACCCTACACTAACTAACGCTAACATGATGCCGTCATTATAGACAGAGCACGCGCTGTCCACAGGAGCTGACCGTTATATGTGTCCTTTTGTCATGAATGCAGGTATGTTACAGTATGTTGTTCTATTGTTGTGGTAATGTTTTAAACATGCAGAAGTATTTTCTATAGTCTACATGTTTTTACTCGGGTACACAATTGTTATTATAAAATGTAAAATATGTTAAAATAAGGTAACAGTCCACGGTGTGAAATATGTATAAATATATTTTGTATTTCTCCTCATGCCTTTTAAGAGAGAGACATTTTCTGTTCCATTTCATTTATTTTATTCACATGTTAAATCCACTATACGATCACTTTTTCACTGTACTAGTTTATAAATGTGGGTAATTCTCAGCGTAACGGAGGATTCCATTTAGAAGTAAGAATGTCAGTATGTCCTTTTGTCATAAATGCAGAAACACAATAAACCTGCTGTTGCCACAAGCCTTCCCAGCTCCAGGAGATTAATTTGACCAAGAGACATCTGACAGAGGTTACATCCACACAGGAGATAATTAGTTTCTCCCAGTTGTGAAAGATTAATGATGGAAGTGTTTGTCTTTCTCTTGTGTTTATTTAAAAAAAATATATATATTGAAATGTAATTTGTTTGTAAATGAGATTGAAGGGAAAGTTGATGCAAGTTTTTGTGGTTCTCGTTCTCTTGTGTTTATTTAAAAAAATAGGTAAATTGCTTAAAATGTAATTTGTTTGTAAATGAGATTGAAGGCAAAGTGTTTTGAACAGCTGATTAATAAAACATGACAACATAACATGTGTCTGTGATGTAGGAAACTAAAAACAAACTAAAATATCTGTACAAATACATCTGTACTTAAAATTCCCACCTAATGTTTTAAAATCTACTTAAAAAGAAACTTATGCAAGTTTACTTTGTGTTCCTGAAACTTTGGTGACACTTTATTTTACAGATCCCATTGTATTGTATAATTCTCTAGAAATAAGCTTCTATGTAACTGTAAACTCACAGGAAGGTTCTTCGAAAAGATATGATGGATAGTAGAGACAGTTTTTAACTGCTTTATCCAATTAGTGCCTAGTGTCACCAAGAAAGCCTTTATTTTATGTTTTACTATTGTCTACAGGGAAGCAAACAGTTTAACATATATATGAATAATATCAATTCAATCCAAAATAGCTCAACAATCTTATTTTTGCCGACCGAACAAAACACAAGAAAATGCCACACGAGCAGCTACGAGGTCGCTCAGCTCACAGCGCGACACGGGAAACCTCTCAGACGGCGACTTCATAACACAGAGCCTCACAGTTCCAGCTTTCCTGTCTGATGTTGATCTCTCACTCTGCGGTCGCGGCTCAGTCGCAGCTCCGCGCTGCAGCGGTTTTATTCCCTGAGGTCAGATATTGACCAGTTTGTGAAAGAGAAGGACCGACCTCTTCATAAGCTGAGTGACCCTCCACGGCTGCAGACTTCACATTTCTAGTCTAGCCTGCAAGGCAAAGAGCAGGTAGTAGCACAACACCACGCACACATGAAAGCATTTTGTGTGAAGCTCCGTCTCTTTGAGACACAACTACGTAACGTCAACGCTGTGCTCTTCCCCACGCTGTCTGAAATCAGAGCAGCTTTTCCAGACGTCAACCTTTCTGCTAAAATGAGGAAATATGTGTCTGTCATCACATCTCATGACAGAACTCAGTCAGCGCTTCCAAGACTTTGTGATGATTCTCTGCAGAGCCTACTAAACTCTGATGCCAGTGTTCTCCCACTAATAATGTGTGTCATATATGTGTGTCTCATATCCCTTTATGTTATTATGGTTTATATGCAGATTATAATCTGATCATAAGAATATGCAGACAACAGTTTATGAAACAACACACAACTCGTGTTGACTTGATATGTTTTATTGTAATGTAACAAAATAGTTGATTCAAAAGATGATAATCAGAAACATGACTCAGACTGAAGAGCTCGTCCAGTTTAACTCTTTCATCAAAGCTTCTGGAGCTGAAGTCAAATAAAATAATGAGGGCTGAAGCTGCAGTTCAACACCAGAGAGAATATCAATACAGCAGTTTGATCACTTTACAGCAGTTTGATCACTTTACAACAGTCTGATCACTTTACAACAGTTTGATCACTTTACAACAGTTTGATCACTTTACAACAGTTTGATCACTTTACAGCAGTTTCATCACTTTACAGCAGTTTTCAGCAACGTAATGTTCATAGTTTCCCAGCAGGTTTAACAGATTATTGAAAGTATTTCCAAGTTATGCTAATGATTATTTACATGATCTGTGTTTGTCTTCATGATCGTTTGTTCTCTTGAACGACTGAATGATACGTCACTTTAAATGTTTCCGCCGCAATTTATTGTGGGTCGGCATTATCTCCGCCTGGTGAATTACATGTACTCAGAAACATTAAGGATTAAATATGGAACATGAAAACACATGAAATCAGAGGATAATTATGTATTTATTTGTCAAACATTTTGTTTTGTTATTGAAGCTGTCTTGACAAAAACAAGTAAATAGATTATTTTAAATGACGTCTCTTCTCGTGAGGAAAGAGCCTGGAAGACGTTCAAATCGGGGAGTAAAAGTATAAGATAAATATGTATTGTACACAATATTTTGTTACGTTGTCATGGTAACGTGATATGTTGCAGCAAAGTGCTGTCCCATTTGTTTTAACACCATTTCAAGCCCTACAGTCTCTCACACTCAACCACTTAAAATGTGACGTAATTGAGTCCTTGAGGGTTCAGGGTTTAAGGGGGACATTGGGATTGGGCCATCGAACATCAACAAATCACACCAGCCTTAACCTTTAATCTGGTATTTAATTCTGATTTTAAAAGTGTGATAACAAAATCAGGTTCAAAACTATTCAACATGTATAATATTTGGGTTATCCTCTCTGGGGAGGAGGTGGAGGCCATAATCCAGGCTGTACGTACTGAAGGAGAAGCACCAACTACTGAGCTCTGGGCCATTTTAACATTTTACACTCTGGTGCACTGACCTGTTTTCACCACCAGGGGTCAGCAGTCAGTAACTCTTCATGTCTGAGGACAGCAGCAGCAGTTTTTGAGCATCAGAGAAGAAGAAGAAGAAGAAGAAGAAGAAGAAGAAGAAGAAGAAGAAGAAGAAGAAGAAGAAGAAGAAGAAGAAGAAGAAGAAGAAGAAGAAGAAATCCTTTATTAACCCCCTTGAGGAAATTGGTCTCTGGAGAAGAAGATTCCTTCAATATAATGGTAGTGGCCATTTGTCCGATAAATCAGAAACAAACATAAATCAAAGGGTTTATGGTTAACGCAGGAAAAAGGATGCATTTTACAGACAGGATTCAGTTTTTCTGATAATTTATTTAACAAACAAAAAAACAAGCAATCAAACAAAAGAACAAAGGAACTCCTAATGCTGCCGATCCTGCTCTGGTAAAAAACAACAACACATAGGCATACCCAGGTGCATGCTGGTCCTGTACCTGCCGACTCCTATATATAACCCCAGTTGCATGCTGGTCCTGTACCTGCCGACTCCTATATACAACCCCAGGTGCATGCTGGTCCTGTACCTGCCGACTCCTATATATAACCCCAGGTGCATGCTGGTCCTGTACCTGCCGACTCCTATATATAACCCCAGGTGCATGCTGGTCCTGTACCTGCCGACTCCTATATATAACCCCAGGTGCCCACAGTGTTACCCAATTCATAAACAAATGAACAAACCAAAAAACTATGTACAACAACAGAAAAGTGTAACACTTTATAATAACTACACACTATATAGCATTAGTTACGTATGAGTAAACACTTAATTCATCATTTATAAAGCATTGTTCCAACATTAACACTCATATTAACTCATGCAGCGGGACAAGGAGCATATCAGACACTCGGGTACAGGTTGTGTCGGCTTGTGCTGGTCCGAAGATGATGGTATCCATTAACTGCTCGGCTCTATGGGTCTGGTACAGTGTGGAGATTCTCTCTTCTAGTTCATCACAGACAGTTTACAGGACAGTCATTCAGACAGTAGACCAGACATCCTCATTGAAATACAACAAACCGTATACAGAATTAAATGATGGGTCTGACAGTAGTGCTCCTCTGGGTTCATGTTGGTGTCAAAGGGAAGGAAATGGAAGAATAAGCTGCAGAAATAACTTCACAAATGTTGCAGTCAATTTCAGTGAAGCAGAAAGCAAAAGTATTATTAAAAAGAGGTTAAAGGAAAGGTGGCAGAAGCAATGAGAGGAGGACAGAAACGGACGATAGAGTCCAGAGGAAAGTGGGAGAAATGAGATGTGCAGGAAGGAACAGGAGAGAAGAAACAGTGATATCAAGACTTAGATTTGGACTCACTGGGCTTAACAGTACGCTATAAAAAATATGGAAACATGAAACAGGCAAGTGTGACTATTGTGAACAAGAGGAAACAATAGAACATGTTATTTTACACTGTCAGAAATATGAGCATGAAAGAAGACAGATAATTGGAAGCCTCTGCAAGGAAAAAGTAGAGTTAGATATAACAGATATTCAGAAAAATAACTCAAGTAAGTGCTATCAAGTACTATTTCAGTATCTAAGAATAGCAAATATTATTTAGAAAATATGAGCCCTTTTGTTTGTTTTGTTGAATTTATAAGTGTATATAAATATAAATATTTGTTTTATAATGAAAGAACTAGAGATCCTGATTCACACTCCATACCAGTTGGTGGCGGTAATGCACCAAACAGTTGTTTGCTCACCGCCAATAAACCTCAAAGAAGAAGAAGAAGAAGAAGACGAAGCAGAAGCAGAAGCAGAAGAAGAAGCAGAAGCAGAAGAAGCAGAAGCAGCTTCTCTCCTCCAGCTCTGTGTCTACCAGGTGAAGCAGCTGCAGCCGGATGGAGAGCTCAGTGGAGCCATAGAGAGACACGCGGACCCGCTGTGAGCTTTAAAGGAATTGTCCGGTAAAGTCCTGAGAAGCTAGCGAGTGTTAGCCACCTAGCATGTAGCTCGGTCATGTAGCGATAGCAGCGATCAACACAGGAACAGAGACTTGGGCTGCACCTGGATTACTCGACACAAGCTTCAAGCCTCGACACGAAAGGACACATCACGAGCTGTTTGACAGATTAACAGCAGATCACGAGGAGGACGTTTCTCGTTTCAGAGAAAATGAGCGACGAGCCAAACTACTGGAGGCTGAACCCTCGAGTTCAGCTACACAGATCAGGTTTGTGCTTTTTACTTCTTGTTCCCGGTGTTCATGCTCGTTTTACGGGTTTACGTCTCATCTGAGTCCGTTTTCAGGTCATTCATTGTAGTCAGAGAGACTTTTGGTGAATGTGTTTCGTTTCCAGCTCTCCTTCTCTGGTTACATTCAGCAGGGAGGAACTTTTAACCCTTGTATGGTGTTCCGGTCTGTGGGACCCGTTTTCATTTTTCATCAAAACAAAAATAATATGATTCATTATTTTTTCAAACTCAGACTTATTGGCCTTGGCTCATTTTCTGCGAAGAACATATATCAGACAAAATTTTCATCGACCGCACACCGTAACCCCCCCTACACATTTATATTACATACAGGGGGTTCGGGTCCACTGGACCCGGGCTGATGTGGAACAGTGTGGAAATTGTAGGTCCTGTGTACCTTCAGTCTGTCCTCCTCATGTCTGGGCCTGCTGTAAGTGTGTGTGTGTGCGTGCGTGCGTGCGTGTGCCTGCTTTAAATCTGTGTGTGTGTGTGTGTGTGTGTGTGTGTGTGTGTGTGCGCGCGCGCCGTTCCCACAAGTTTGCAATATTGATGCAAAATTCAAACACCTGCACCTGCCTGCTCTCACATCCCCCCCTCTGTCTCACGGGAACCAATCCTTATTTTCTAACCCAACTGAAAGTTTGGGGTGCGCACTATAAATATAGTGTTGCCAGTGTGGTTCCTTATCACAACTGATCAAGATGGCCAAAAGATTCTCTGCTGAGAGGGCCTCGGAATTGATTTTTGAAGAGAGAGAAGATGGTGATGAGGTAGATGAAGAAGTGTCAGAATATGAAGACCATATTTCTGAAAATACAGAGTCTGAATGAGATTGAGCATCAGCCAAAAAGAAGACGAGCCACAGGACCAGCCCATCAGCAGCCAGCCACAGCCCTATGTTGTGCTGTGTAAAATTACCTCATTACTAATGAAATTCAAATAAATAAAAGTCAATAGTTATGAACAACCTTGCTTCATTTGTAAATTTGTTGAATTTTGTCCACTCATCTTGATTATAATTGATTTTATTGATTTTATCAACAAAAAACAAAAAACGAGTAGCACTTTAATTCTTAAATGTGTTATAACAAAGTTAAAGGGCAAATATTAACCATATTTGCTGTTTATATTGCTTCTAATTGGGATGAACAAAACATCTGTTGAGTATTTTAACATAAAATTGTTTGATTGTGTTGAATAAAAAACCCCAAAATACAGCAGGTCCAACAGACCCACAACACCTGCTGAGTAACACAAAAATGAACACCATACAAAGGTTAAACACCCGACGATCCTCTGGTCAAACTGTTTCTCCGTTTCTTTTACGGGATTTGCACGTGGAGAGTTTATGGGTCAAAATGGCGGCGCAGAACAACTTCCTCCTCGTGCGGTAGAATAGTGAAAACATTTACTCCTAACCACTTTTCCTTGACCTCTGTGGAAAACGTCACGGGGTCAAGGAAAGACGGGAAGGAGAATTCATGAGGATGCCGTGTTCACACCAAAAGCGTTGCGAAATAGTCGCGCGTCCAGATTACATGTTAAATCAATGCACAGCCGCGTTAGGTTGCGGAAAAGCAAATTTTTCGCCGGACGGCGCGATAGAGGCGAAATGGCGTTGCGAATATTCGCAAATCCGCTTTTTCGCCTTTTCGCTGGCGTTGAAATATTTCATCTCCAGCGAATAATTCGCCGACGCGGAGTTGCGAAAGCCAATCAGAGTTGAGAAGCTCCGCCCGGCATCACTGCCGTTCTGCCGTTACTGAATCAGACTGCGGGTCCGCTGAAGGAGCGCTGGAAGTGGCTTCATTCAGACACTCGTCCCGGAGGAGTCGGCGCTGTGTGCGACTACGGATAATATTATGAACCCAGACACGGCTACGGATAATATTATGAACCCAGACACGACTACGGATAATATTATGAACCCAGACACGGGGGCGTTTGATGTTCCGACGTGTGTGGGACTTTCTCAACAAGTATAAAGCAGAACTAGTGGTTATTTCAATGGTGGAAATAGTAAATGTTTTCACTGACATGGAGATAAGCCCCGCCCCCTTTCCCCAGCGATGGTTGCGAAAAACGAATTAACCACTAGAGCGAGTTTTTTGCCGGGCGGCGCGATATAGGCGAAGTGGCGTTGCGAATATTGTGTCCCTGCGATGCCGTCCGCTGTGAGATGAACTGGTTTTGAATGAACTGGTTTATTATTTTTGCGTGAGGCAGATGTTCCACTGAGACTATAAACAGATCCGTTTGCTGTAAACTTCACTACCCGGCCGTGAGGCTGTCCTTGATCTTAATTATCTTATCTTTATTGATCTTATACTGTCATTCATGCCAAGTATGGTCTAAAACAGCTTGCTAAACAAAACTGTGTCACTGGCATCAATTTAGTTTACTGCCAATCCCGTGAATATGCTGTATGAAGGTATAGTAAGTCATAATGCTCACGGTACCCACGTTACCTGAAGGCAACGTGGTTGAGGCGGGTTCTCAGCCTTCATTGTTAAGCTGTCACTCATGAGACCACGCCCCTGCAGTTGAAACCACGCCCCCACGCCAGATCCGGCCCAAAAGTCTGAACCTGAAAAATCTAGTTTTATTGTTGAACTTTGAAAAATAATATATTAATAAACTCTTTTTTTCACAAGTTCAACAATAAAACTTGATTTTTCAGGTTCAAATCTTTTTTTCAAATGAACAAAACATATGACCTGGATTTAGCTCCATAACGCAACGGCAGGCGCATGTTAGTGACGTCAGTGACGTCAGTCTGCACGGGGACACTACAATGTTCAGGAGATGGACTACAAAAAAGATCATTAGATACTTTGTTTCTCATGCAGACGACATGAACAACTCAACAAAGTTTTACTTTATTAACGAGGTTGGAATATAAACTAAAGAAGAATATAAAAGTGAAACCACGGTATTAGTCAGAGAGTACAAAGCTACTAAACTGTCTCATTGTTCAATTTTAAACATGCAGAATTAAATTCAAGATATTTGTATTGTCCATATACACTGTTAACAGACATTTACTCCGTACAATGAAACACTTACTTTGCTAGGTCCCCCTTCCACACAGAATTAGAATAATTTACATTACATTACATTTCATTTAGCTGACGCTTTTATCCAAAGCGACTTACAATAATGAGTACAAACTCAGAACAACAAGAATCAAGAAAGTACAGTTTCAATAAAGTTAGACTACAAAGTGCTATCAGTAAGTGCTACTAAAGTGCTACTACGGCGCTACCTTCCTTATTCAAGGTGTAGTCGAAAAAGATGTGTTTTTAGTTTGCGACGGAAAATGTAGGCTTTAAGAATACAAATACAAGGAGTTAAATAAGATAATCCTTTATTAGTCCCGCAGTGGGGAAATTACAGGATTACAGCAGCATTGCTCACAAGTAGATAAAAAGATCAAAATCAAGTATTATAAATAAACAGTAATTAAAATAAAAAAGCAGTAAGAATATTAAATACACAGACTGAATACAAAATAAATATAAGTATATAAAAAAAAGTACGTATTGCACGTATTAGATATTGCACCAGGTGAATGAATTAAAGTGATCAAAGTGTTTGTGGTCTACTTGTTTTGATATGTGTTGTATAAATAAGCTTTAATATTATCAGCCACACAAGATATGGTTTTAGATTCAACCTGAGACTATTTGCCAACAATCGAGCGTTAACTATTACAACTACATAGAAAAATAGGATTCTCTACAAAATGTGTTTGTTGTCAAATCTAAGAGCAAATCAGCTCTCTGATCTGCTGACAGCCAGGCGTTTCCCATCATGCACTGGGTCATGCAGTCGGTGGAGAGCGACTGACACCTGGCTGTAAAACCTGCGGCTGCCTCGCTCTTGTGAGGTCGTTGCTGGTCGTGTGCATGACGTCAGAGCCAGTCGGGATCAAGTCGAACATAAATCTAACCAGCATGCATTGTGCGTTGATCGATTCTGATCAGGACTGGCTCAACTCAAACCTCAAACAAGCCTATTTCCTCGTTTCCTCTCTCCTCGCATGGTTTCCTTGCATCTCTTGATGCATCCCTGGTGGGAGGGACAAGGACGCAAGGAAAAGACTAGGGCTGCAACGAACGATTATTTTAATAATCGTTTAATCTGTTTATTTTTTCAATCGATGAATTGAAATGTAATTGGATAAAAAAAAATGAAAGGCATTAATTTCCAACCCTTTATTCAAAAACATAGCTGACAGTGCAAATTCACAGTGCAAAAAATCTTCTTCACATCTGCCAAATATATAATCTTTTTTTTAAATAAAGTGCACAAAAATATGTATATTTTTGTTTAAAGGAATCTGAGCTGTCGGAACAATAAATAATTCATAAAAAATAAAGAAAAATACAAATCAGAAACCTTAACAGGATTTGTTTGAATGTCACAACTTGTTCTCTACACTCACAGACGCACACACTCAGAACTCAGAGAACGAGCGACGAGAATTACAGTTTAATGTTACATCATACAAAACAAATCAGAATAAACTGAAGGGGGTTAACTAAATACTTTCTACATTCTGTAGATACCTGAAAATTAGGTTCTGATACATGGAGTCATGAAATTCACGGTTCAAGAGCAAACGCACACACTGACACACAAGCTAAACATGTTTCATAATAAAGGGTTATTGCACGGGCTACTGAACATGTCGCCAGATGGCTATTCACACTTCTCCGTGCTGGAGCACGTTGAACATTAGGGAAAAAGCTAACCACTCAATGTATCAACAGATAACTTACGGACTGGACGTGAGGGAAACGGGGATGCATTATGGGTTCATCCCAAGTGTCTTGTTTTTCAATAGGCTCGTTCGAGATGAGCCAGTCCTGCGCTAGCTTGAGACCTTCTCAGACGCCAGCTTGCTGTTTGTTAAGCTTCTCAACTCAACAAGTGTTGGAGCAACTAGCACTATTCAAAATTATGATTTGATTTCTCGCCTCAAACATTCTCAGAAGTAAATTTAATGATGAAACCGTACAATATATTCCATAGTTTACATACTTACTGATCTTTAATGTGTGAATAGCATCAGTGTCAATCTAAATATTAGTATCATTGTATGAAGTGTGTGTGACATCCGCCAAAGCAATCTTTTATATTAAACATTCCTAATTATTCTAGCGCCCTTTGCACTCCGCACTATCCTTCTGTTTACTAATGTCATTGTGTTATTGTTTTGTATTATGTATTTCTGTGTTTGTACGTGAAGAGCAACAAATATATACATCTAGTCAAATTCCTTGAATGTCTCCACCAATGAAAGCTGATATCAGTCTGAAGTCACCTTTGTCCATAATGTGCTCCCTGCAGATGTCCAGCAGCTGTTGGAGATTAAAGTAGAAGTCCCCCCTGAGTGCCTGGACCTGGGCCAGGAGGACCCGGAGCCCCTCCACATAAAAGAGGAAGAGGATCTCTGGACCCGTCTAGAGGGAGAGCAGCTTAATGTGCTGGAGGAGGCCGATATCACCAACTTCACGTTCAGTGCTGTTACTGTGAAGAGTGAAGATGACAAACCTCAGACCTCACGGCTTGATCAGATCCTGACGGAGGACAACAGAGAGGCGGAGCCTCCAGCCGGCAGATCAGAGACAGAGATAAAAACAGAAACTGACAGAGAGGACTGTGGGGGATCAGGACCAGCCAGGAACCTAAATCCACATCGTCATTCACATCCAAATGCTGATGATGAAAAGGCTTCAGAATCTTCTGAGACTGAAGTCAATAATGTTGAGTGGCAAGAACCTTTGTCAGATTCGGGACCTGAAAGTGAAGACGGGGGAGATCTGAAGATTCACATGAGAGTCCACACAGGAGAGAATCCATTCAGTTGTGAAAGTTGTGGGGAAATATTCACAGGAAAGAGAGATCTGAAGAAACACATGAGAGTCCACACAGGAGGTAAACCATTCAGTTTTGATGTTTGTGGGAAACGATTCACAAAACAAAATCTGAAGAGACACATGAGAGTCCACACAGGAGAGAAACCTTTTGGTTGTGATGTTTGTGGGAATAGATTTACAGAACAGGGATCTCTGAAGAAACACACGAGAGTCCACACAGGAGAGAAACTATTCAGTTGTGATGTTTGTGGGAAACGATTCACAAAACATGAAAATCTGAAGAGACACATGAGAATCCACACAGGAGATAAACCATTTGGTTGTGATGTTTGTGGGAATAGATTTACAGAACAGGGAAATCTGACGCAACACATGAGAGTCCACACAGGAGAGAAACTATTCAGTTGTGATGTTTGTGGGAAACGATTCACAAAACAAGACAATCTGAAGAGACACATGAGAGTCCACACAGGAGATAAACCATTTGTTTGTGACGTTTGTCAGAATAGATTTACAGAACAGGAAAATCTGAAGCAACACATGAGAGTCCACACAGGAGAGAAACCATTCAGTTGTGATGCGTGTGGGAAAAGATTTACAGAACAGCGAAGGCTGAAGATACACATGAGAGTCCACACAGGAGAGAAACCATTCAGTTGTGATGTGTGTGGGAAAAATTGGACAAGAAAGGGAAATCTGACGCAACACATGAGAGTCCACACAGCAGAGAAACCTTTTGGTTGTGATGTTTGTGGGAATAGATTTATAGATCAGGGAACTCTGAAGAAACACGTTAGAGTCCACACAGGAGATAAACCATTTGGTTGTGATGTTTGTGGGAATAGATTTACACAACAGGGAAATCTGAAGCAACACATGAGAGTCCATACAGGAGAGAAACCATTTGGTTGTAATGTTTGCGGGAATAGATTTACAGGACAGGGAAATCTGAAGCAACACATGAGAGTCCATGTAACATAGTTGAATAGGTGAATGTTAAATCCAGCTAAAATGGGAAACCTATGCCACCTGCTGTTTCAAATGTGTACCTGCACTTAATATAAGACTCAACGGACTCTGGGAAATCCTCAGAGTAATGGAGGATCCCTTCAGAAGGTAACGTGTCTATGAATGATGAAAATATAGTGTTAACTAATTGTAAAAGTATGTAGGAGTTGAGCTGGCTTCATTTGTTTGGAAAGTTATTGTCTGAGAGTATATTTGCCTTGTTTTCATTAAGTTAACTATTCGTTTTTTCATGTGTTTTATTGCTAGTAAGAATGTCAGCAGAGTAGCTAACATGATGCCGTCTTTATAGACAGAGCACGCGCTGTCCACAGGAGCTGACCGTTATATGTGTCCTTTTGTCATGAATGCAGGTATGTTACAGTATGTTGTTCTATTGTTGTGGTAATGTTTTAAACATGCAGAAGTATTTTCTATAGTCTACATGTTTTTACTCGGGTACACAATTGTTATTATAAAATGTAAAATATGTTAAAATAAGGTAACAGTCCACGGTGTGAAATATGTATAAATATATTTTGTATTTCTCCTCATGCCTTTTAAGAGAGAGACATTTTCTGTTCCATTTCATTTATTTTATTCACATGTTAAATCCACTATACGATCACTTTTTCACTGTACTAGTTTATAAATGTGGGTAATTCTCAGAGTAACGGAGGATCCCTTTAGAAGTAAGAATGTCAGTATGTCCTTTTGTCATAAATGCAGAAACACAATAAACCTGCTGTTGCCACAAGCCTGCCCAGCTCCAGGAGATTAATTTGACCAGGAGACATCTGACAGAGGTTACATCCACACAGGAGATAATTAGTTTCTTCCAGTTGTGAAAGATTAATGATGGAAGTGTTTGTCTTTCTCTTGTGTTTATTTAAAAAAAAAATATATATATATTGAAATGTAATTTGTTTGTAAATGAGATTGAAGGCAAAGTGTTTTGAACAGCTGATGAATAAAACATGACAACATAACATGTGTCTGTGATGTAGGAAACTAAAAACAAACTAAAATATCTGTACAAATACATCTGTACTTAAAATTCCCACCTAATGTTTTAAAATCTACTTAAAAATAAACTTATGCAAGTTTACTTTGTGTTCCTGAAACTTTGGTGACACTTTATTTTACAGATCCCATTGTATAATTCTCTAGAAATAAGCTTCTATGTAACTGTAAACTCACAGGAAGGTTCTTGGTAAAGAAATGATGGATAGTAGAGACAGTTTTTAACTGCCTTATCCAATTAGTGCCTAGTGTCACCTAGAAAGCCTTTATTTTATTTGTACTATTGTCTAATGGAAAGCAAACAGTTTAACATATATATGAATAATATCAATTCAATCCAAAATATTTTTTGTGTGATCTTCCCTTAACACTGTCCTGATATTCTGTGTGGAAAAGAGCAAGATGGCCAATGTTCTGCTTTTCATACTTGGTGCTGACTGCTACATTTCTGGAGGTCAAAGAACAAAATGTACTTCAGCTATTTTGTTAAGGATAAGGAGGAACTCGGCGTGAATATTGTGATCATTTTACAAGCTGGTTTTGATTTAGTTTTGTTATGTTATTCCAGACGTGTCCAGCGTTACAGCATCTAGCATCAACAAACACTGCAGACCTCCTCCCTTCCTCTTCCCGCTCTCCGTTGTCCTGTCCGCCCTCTGATGGCGAGTCAGCGCTGCTAACAGCGGATCCGTGTAAACAATGGGGCCATGGCTACGTGCTGGATCCCCGGACACGGTGGTGAAGAGTGCGAGAAACGGAAAATAGACCACGACAAACTGGAGGTGTCCAGCTGCCACACTGCACCCGTAAAACGAGCCAGAAGACCGGGAACAAGAATTAAAAAGCACAAACCTAATCTGTGTAGCTCATGTTCTCTTAGACAAGAAACTGTCTCCTCATAATCTTCTATTAATCTGTCCAACTCTCCAAAAGTCTCTTCAACGGACATGGAGACAAACTCAGGAGGCTCTTAGAGACGAACCAGTCCACAGAATGGATCTCCTCACAACGCATGCGCAGTAGATGTGTGTCCGACTGGATCCCGCCCTGCTCTGACGTCATGAACACGTGGTCAACGAGAAGCTCTAACTGGATGTAACCGTTCCTTTGGCTTCCTGTGTGTTCCCTGAAGGCAACTGAAATCTGTCCGACTTTATTATTATGAATCCATATACTCTGTTCCAGCCAATAATGTATTTACACATATTCCTCCTGATTATTATTCAAATGAATCAGTAGGAACCAACGGGCTTGGGTCTGAGTGCCACAGACCGGATACGGAAGTAAGACCGTGTTAAGAGAGACACACAGCTGGGCTGCGGTTTAATAGTCAAAACATTTCCTCCTAACGTCTATTCCTAACCACTTCTCCTTGATCTCTGTGGAAAACGTCACGGGGTCAAGGAAAGAAGGGAAGGAGACTTCATGAGGAGTTAGGAGAAGACAACCGCGGAGTTTAGAGGATCAGACTCCACTTTCACTAACTACGTAGTTATGACGCGACGGCAGGCGCATGTTAGTGACGTCAGTCTGCAGCGGTGAAACTACAACGTTGTAGTCCATCTCTACCACAATAAAGATCATCTTAAATACTTCATCCGTCTTCTTACAGTGTTGCGTCATGCAGACGATTTAAACAACCTCATAGTATTACTTTATTATCATAAACAACCTGGTTCATAGTATTACTTTATTATCATAAACAACCTGGTTCATAGTATTACTTTATTAATGAACAATGAAAGAAGAAACATGAAAGTGAAAACAAGGTATTTTTCACAGAGTACAAAGCTACTAAACTGTCTCTCTGTTCAGTTTCAAACATGCTGAATTAAATATGTTCTCCCACTAATAATGTGTGTCATATATGTGTGTCTCATATCCCTTTATGTTGTTATGGTTTATATGCAGATTATAATCTGATCATAAGAATATGCAGACAACAGTTTATGAAACAACACACAACTCGTGTTGACTTGATATGTTTTATTGTAATGTGACAAAATAATTGATTAAAAAGATGATAATCAGAAACATGACTCAGACTGAAGAGCTCGTCCAGTTTAACTCTTTCATCAAAGCTTCTGGAGCTGAAGTCAAATAAAAGAATGAAGGCTGAAGCTGCAGTTCAACACCAGAGAGAATATTAATACAGCAGTTTGATCACTTTACAGCAGTTTGATCACTTTACAGCAGTTTCATCACTTTACAGCAGTCTTCAGCAACGTAATGTTCATAGTTTCCCAGCAGGTTTAACAGATTATTGAAAGTATTTCCAAGTTATGCTAATGATTATTTACATGATCTGTGTTTGTCTTCATGATCGTTTGTTCTCTTGAACGACTGAATGATACGTCACTTTAAATGTTTCCGCCGCAATTTATTGTGGGTCGGCATTATCTCCGCCTGGTGAATTACATGTACTCAGAAACATTAAGGATTAAATATGGAACATGAAAACACATGAAATCAGAGGATAATTATGTATTTATTTGTCAAACATTTTGTTTTGTTATTGAAGCTGTCTTGACTAAAACAAGTAAATAGATTATTTTAAATGACGTCTCTTCTCGTGAGGAAAGAGCCTGGAAGACGTTCAAATCGGGGAGTAAAAGTATAAGATAAATATGTATTGTACACAATATTTTGTTACGTTGTCATGGTAACGTGATATGTTGCAACAAAGTGCTGTCCCATTTGTTTTAACACCATTTCAAGCCCTACAGTCTCTCACACTCAACCACTTAAAATGTGACGTAATTGAGTCCTTGAGGGTTCAGGGTTTACATTGGGATTGGGCCATCGAACATCAACAAATCACACCAGCCTTAACCTTTAATCTGGTATTTAATTCTGATTTTAAAAGTGTGATAACAAAATCAGGTTCAAAACTATTCAACATGTATAATATTTGGGTTATCCTCTCTGGGGAGGAGGTGGAGGCCATAATCCAGGCTGTACGTACTGAAGGAGAAGCACAAACTACTGAGCTCTGGGCCATTTTAACATTTTACACTCTGGTGCACTGACCTGTTTTCACCACCAGGGGTCAGCAGTCAGTAACTCTTCATGTCTGAGGACAGCAGCAGCAGTTTTTGAGCATCAGAGAAGAAGAAGAAGAAGAAGAAGAAGAAGAAGAAGAAGAAGAAGAAGAAGAAGAAGAAGAAGAAGAAGAAGAAGAAGAAGAAGAAGAAGAAGAAGAAGAAGAAGAAGAAGAAGAAGAAGAAGAAGAAGAAGAAGAAGAAGAAGAAGAAGAAGAAGAAGAAGAAATCCTTTATTATTTAAGGAAATTGGTCTCTGGAGAAGAACATTCCTTCAATATAATGGTAGTGGCCATTTGTCCGATAAATCAGAAACAAACATAAATCAAAGGGTTTATGGTTAACGCAGGAAAAAGGATGCATTTTACATACAGGATTCAGTTTTTCTGATAATTTATTTAACTAACAAAAAAACAAGCAATCAAACAAAAGAACAAAGGAACTCCTAATGCTGCCGATCCTGCTCTGGTAAAAAACAACAACACATAGGCATACCCAGGTGCATGCTGGTCCTGTACCTGCCGACTCCTATATATAACCCCAGTTGCATGCTGGTCCTGTACCTGCCGACTCCTATATATAACCCCAGGTGCATGCTGGTCCTGTACCTGCCGACTCCTATATATAACCCCAGGTGCATGCTGGTCCTGTACCTGCCGACTCCTATATATAACCCCAGGTGCATGCTGGTCCTGTACCTGCCGACTCCTATATATAACCCCAGGTGCATGCTGGTCCTGTACCTGCCGACTCCTATATATAACCCCAGGTGCATGCTGGTCCTGTACCTGCCGACTCCTATATATAACCCCAGGTGCATGCTGGTCCTGTACCTGCCGACTCCTATATATAACCCCAGGTGCATGCTGGTCCTGTACCTGCCGACTCCTATATATAACCCCAGGTGCATGCTGGTCCTGTACCTGCCGACTCCTATATATAACCCCAGGTGCCCACAGTGTTACCCAATTCATAAACAAATGAACAAACCAAAAAACTATGTACAACAACAGAAAAGTGTAACACTTTATAATAACTACACACTATATAGCATTAGTTATGTATGAGTAAACACTTAATTCATCATTTATAAAGCATTGTTCCAACATTAACACTCATATTAACTCATGCAGCGGGACAAGGAGCATATCAGACACTCGGGTACAGGTTGTGTCGGCTTGTGCTGGTCCGAAGATGATGGTATCCATTAACTGCTCGGCTCTATGGGTCTGGTACAGCGTGGAGATTCTCTCTTCTAGTTCATCACAGACAGTTTACAGGACAGTCATTCAGACAGTAGACCAGACATCCTCATTGAAATACAACAAACCGTATACAGAATTAAATGATGGGTCTGACAGTAGTGCTCCTCTGGGTTCATGTTGGTGTCAAAGGGAAGGAAATGGAAGAATAAGCTGCAGAAATAACTTCACAAATGTTGCAGTCAATTTCAGTGAAGCAGAAAGCAAAAGTATTATTAAAAAGAGGTTAAAGGAAAGGTGGCAGAAGCAATGAGAGGAGGACAGAAACGGACGATAGAGTCCAGAGGAAAGTGGGAGAAATTAGATGTGCAGGAAGGAACAGGAGAGAAGAAACAGTGATATCAAGACTTAGATTTGGACTCACTGGGCTTAACAGTACGCTATAAAAAATATGGAAACATGAAACAGGCAAGTGTGACTATTGTGAACAAGAGGAAACAATAGAACATGTTATTTTACACTGTCAGAAATATGAGCATGAAAGAAGACAGATAATTGGAAGCCTCTGCAAGGAAAAAGTACAGTTAGATATAACAGATATTCTGAAAAATAACTCAAGTAAGTGCTATCAAGTACTATTTCAGTATCTAAGAATAGCAAATATTATTTAGAAAATATGAGCCCTTTTGTTTGTTTCGTTGAATTTATAAGTGTATATAAATATAAATATTTGTTTTATAATGAAAGAACTAGAGATCCTGATTCACACTCCATACCAGTTGGTGGCGGTAATGCACCAAACAGTTGTTTGCTCACCGCCAATAAACCTCAAAGAAGAAGAAGAAGAAGAAGAGGAAGTAGAAGTAGAAGAAGAAGGAAGAAGCAGCAGCAGCTTCTCTCCTCCAGCTCTGTGTCTACCAGGTGAAGCAGCTGCAGCCGGATGGAGAGCTCAGTGGAGCCATAGAGAGACACGCGGACCCGCTGTGAGCTTTAAAGGAATTGTCCGGTAAAGTCCTGAGAAGCTAGCGAGTGTTAGCCACCTAGCATGTAGCTCGGTCATGTAGCGATAGCAGCGATCAACACAGGAACAGAGACTTGGGCTGCACCTGGATTACTCGACACAAGCTTCAAGCCTCGACACGAAAGGACACATCACGAGCTGTTTGACAGATTAACAGCAGATCACGAGGAGGACGTTTCTCGTTTCAGAGAAAATGAGCGACGAGCCAAACTACTGGAGGCTGAACCCTCGAGTTCAGCTCCACAGATCAGGTTTGTGCTTTTTACTTCTTGTTCCCGGTGTTCATGCTCGTTTTACGGGTTTAAGTCTCATCTGAGTCCTTTAAACACCCGACGATCCTCTGGTCAAACTGTTTCTTTTACGGGATTTGCACGTGGAGAGTGTCAGCAGACGTGGATCGTAAAGCGTGTATCTCCAGTGTTAACCCGAATATAATAATGGAGGAATAAGACAACGTGGGGCATCACTTCAGTTTCAGTGGAACTCTGTTATCCAAAAAGTAAAACTTTATTGTCACATGTCAACTTGAGCACCTCTAATTGTCAGGCCAGCCTCCACTAGATTTTCAGGACGCGTTCGTACTCTGCATTACGGTACGAGTGTGTAAGAACTGACTTCAAAATAAGAGGACACTTCCGGTGAAGAACATTTCAAAATAAAAGCTATTTGAAAGGAAATTACCCTAGTTATAAACTAATTCCCCTTCATGTTAATAGTAGACTACATCAAGATGCAATCCAGAGACAATCAGGGCATGTTGATGTTTAATTACAGAATAAAAGCCCTTCAAAATCACTATGAAGTGGAATTAGTTCAGTGTGTTCCTGGCCTGGTTGTACAGAATCCTGTCCCCACCACTGTAGGCCTCCTCTTTAGCCCGACAAAGCTGCCGGAGTCTTGCAGTGAACCAGGGTTTATTGTTGTTGTATGTGCAGAAGGTTTTAGTCGGCACACACCTCACAAAAACGGATGTATGACGTCACAGTGTCAGTGAGCTCGTCCAGGTCTGTAGCAGCAGCCTCAAAACACTCCAATCAGTGGAGGCAAAGCAGGACTGTAGTCCAGCTTGGCCTCGTTGGTCCATCTCTTCACAGTCTTCACCACAGGCTTTGCAGATTTTAGTTTCTGCCTGTAGGACGGGAGAAGATGAACCAGACAGTGATCAGAGAGTCCCAAAGCTGCACGAGGGACTGAGCGGTAGGCATCCTTCAGTACAGTGTAGCAGTGGTCCAGTGTGTTTTTGTCCCTGTTGCTACACTTAATGTGCTGTCTGTATTTTGGCAGTTCTTTGCTGAGGTTTGCTCTATTAAAGTCCCCAAGAACAATGAGCAGGGAGTCTGGGTGTTTGTGCCTCCCCTCGTTTTCCCCGAGACTACACGGTCCGCTCGGTGGAGTTGGAAGCCCGGCAGATGTAGTGCGCTGTCCATGATGTGCGCACCGAGCCAGGTTTCGGTGAAGCACAGGGCGGCAGATCTGCTGAAGTCCGTGTTTGCTTTGTTTAGAAGCAGCAGTTCATCAAACTTGTTCGCCAGTTGGATTGACGGGAGCGCAGTTCGAAATCCTCGCTGGCGCACTTTAAGAAGCGCTCCTGCGCGCTTCCCACGTCGGCGTCTCCGGGGAATTCCGAGAAGAGCCGCTGCTCCTCCAACCAAAATCTCTGCAAAGTATTCCGGTTCAATGAAAAACGGTGAAGAAGTATGACCAGTGGATTGACTGAAGTTTAAAAGTTCCTCCCTGCTGAATGTGATCAGAGAGGGAGAGCTGGAGACGAGACAAACAAACAAAAACAGTCCTGTGTCCACCATTTGAATTGAAGTCAGTTCTGGATACAAACTAATTACACGTGGCTTCCCTAAGTCTCTCAGACTCTTTAGTGCTTTCCGCCCGTCGTCTGCCGCTTCTCTCATTACAAGCGACAAACCTTTATCATCCAGAAACTGGATTAGCTCTGCGTATGCTTCGGCATTCTCCGATCCTTCTTCCTCATCGTCGGCAGGCTCATTTAGGATAGTTTCCTTAAGCTTTTGCAACCGAAGATGGCCCAAAAATGTCGTACCTTTATAAAGCATGCACATGGCGCTATATATATATATATATATATATATATAGCGCCATGTGCATGCTTATATATATATATATATATATAAAATTAGTGCTGTCATATTAGCGCGTTGTTAACGCAAACCAATTTTAACGCCGTCAATTTTATTAACGGCGTTAACGCATTTTAATTTTTCAATTTTTTTTTTCCGCAAGCACCACACCGGATGTAGCTCAACCGGAAGCAAAACAATAGGCACGCCGTTCGGGCTTGGAAGCTAGGCTAACGTTACGGTTTGAAATAAATGAACGGTGAGTGCGATACGGCAAAATGAACTGCGAACAGGTGCGCGTGCCAGAAGGGAGCGCGAGTGAACACATTGAACACAGCAGGAGAGAACGCAACGTTAGCCAGCTAGCTAAAGCTCCGGTGGAAAATTATTAGCTAACGTTAGCTACAGCTTGATGAATTGAGTCATTGAACACAGCAGGAGAGAACGCAAAGTTAGCCAGCTAGCTAAAGCTCCGGTGGAAAATTATTAGCTAACGCTACCGTTTTTGAGGAGGTAGATTTTGAGGTGAGGGGACTGACAAGGCAGAAGGTAAAGTGGTCCACCGTTCTATCAATAAGCAGACCTGCCAACCTGTACGCTTTTTGCGTAGCGGATACGCATTTTGAGGTCGAAGTACGCTGGTAAAAATTTGTGTAAAATTAATTTTAGACTAATTGACCAGCACACATTATATGCAATGCAATATAATGCATGACGAGTATTTAATGACTTATCAATATATAGGTTATATATCAAGGTTGGCAGGTCTGAATAAGGCTAAACTAGAAGTTAACACTAATACAAACATTATTTTTGCAGAATGAGTGTGTTAGGGGAGAAGGATGCAGCCATTGTTAAACAGCTGGATTGAAATGCAGCTGGAACTGGTCGTGGCTAAAACTGGAAGGCAAGGTCTCAATAAAAGGGCAAGAGGTGTCCTTTCATCTAGGAGATGTATTCTCCAAAATCAACAGGCAGGGATTCGCCAGATGCATTCTCTGCATCAAAGATATAAATGATGCTAACAAAGGCAGCCATGCTCTCCCTTACCACATTGTGCCTCATATACTGTAAATGTTAGACCAGTGACAGGCTGGCATGAAATGGTTTGCATAATACTTAGTAAGGAGGCCATAATCATTTTTGACTCATGGCTGAAGTTAAGTTTCTCCAGCTCTCCCCAGGTTGGCAAAAAAAGCATCTCAAAATGCATCAGATTGATGCTTTAAAATATGGAATATTTAAATGTTTCTTACGGGGGAGCATGCCCCCGGACCCCCTAGAGGGGTAATATCCTTCTCACCTTTTTCACCCCTGACCCGTTTTCATGCCTGGTGCACTCTATAATTTTATTTTGTAAACCCTTGTTTACCTGAAATGTGCAGTAATTTTATTTTGTACCGCCCTGTTTGGCAGTTTTTCAATAAAATAAAGCAAGCCAATCCACTTATTCGTGTTGATAAGAGCATTAAAATGCAAAAAAAAAAAATGCGATTAATTGCGATTAATCGCGAGTTAACTATGACATAAATGCGATTAAATATTTTAATCGTTTGACAGCACTAATATATATATATATATATATATATATATATATATATATATATATATACATACATACATACATACATACATACTGCCATTCAAAAGTTTGGGGTCACTTAGAAATGTCCTTATTTTTCAAAGAAAAGCACTGTTTTTTGTTGTTGTTTTTTTTCAATGAAGATAACATTAAATTAATCAGAAATACACTATACATTGTTAATGTGGTAAATGACTATTTTATGAAATATCTACAAAGGTGTATAGAGGCCCATTTCCAGCAACTACCACTCTATGTTCTAATGGTACATTGTGTTTGCTAATCGCATAGAAGACTAATAGATGATTAGAAAACTCTTAAAAACCCTTGTGCAATTATGTTAGCAGAGCTGAAAACAGTTATGTTGGTGAGAGAAGCTATACAACTGCCCTTCCTTTGAGCTAGTTGAGTATCTGGAGCATCACATTTGTGGGTTCCATTATACTCTCAAAATGGCCAGAACAAGAGAACTTTCATGTGAAACTCGCCCGTCTGTTCTTGTTCTTAAAAATGAAGGATATTCCATGCGAGACATTGCGAAGAAACTGAAAAGGGGTGACCCCAAACCTTTGAACGGTAGTGTATATTTAAATAGGGACAAAAATGATTACAAGTACAGAACCACGCTCTCTTTTTAGCTCCAGTGGCATGAAATAAAAGCATTGGACGTAGCACATAAGCTACCTGTGCTGTTAGCATTGAAGCTACGATGATTTATGAGACGCATCCTCGGACTGATCTCTCAAAGCAGCTTCAGTCACTCGGCTCATTTGGGATTCCTTGTGCATGCTGAGACTGAGAAACTTCCTAAAGCGACTGGCAGGCCTCAATGGCTGCAGCTTATGATCTGCGGTAAATATTTAATGCTAGCTTGCTGGAGCGGTGACATCCTGGACGCACGGCCATGAATTATGAAAATGGCCAGAAAAAGAGAACTTTCATGTGAAACTCGGCAATCTATTCTTGTTCTTAGGAATGAAGGCTATTCCATGCGAGAAATTGCGAAGAAACTGAAAATGTGTCTGGGTGACCCCAAACTTTTGAACGGTAGTGTATAATTTAACATTTGAGAACACATTTTGTGTATGTTAACAAGGTAATAAATTGTAGTCAGCGAGACTTTTGGTGAATGTGTTTCGTTTCCAGCTCTCCTTCTCTGGTTACATTCAGCAGGGAGGAACTTTTAAACACCCGACGATCCTCTGGTCAAACTGTTTCGCCGTCAAGGCAAGATGAGAAGGAGAATTCATGAGGCGTTAGGAAAAGACAACCGCGGTGTTTAGAAAATCCGACTCCACTTTCACTAACTACGTAGTTATGATGCGACGGGAGGCGCATCTTAAGGCAAGGCAAGGCAAGTTTATTTGTATAGCACATTTCAACAACAAGGCGATTCAAAGTGCTTCACATAAAACCATTAAGAGCATCAAAACATAATGCAGAGAAAACAGGATTTAAAACAGTTAAGAAAACATTAAAACAGTATTTAAAACAGTTAAGAAAACATTAAAACAGTCAAAAAGCTAAATAAAAAATAAAAATTGAATAAAAGTTGCAGTGCAGTTTAAGAAATAAAATGCAGTAGTGAGATGCAGCAATTGAATCTGGATCAATTAAAGGCAAGAGCAAAAAGAAAAGTCTTCAATCTGGATTTAAAGGAGCTGAGGGTCTCAGCAGACCTGCAGCTTTCAGGGACCTTGTTCCAGATCTGTGGAGCAGAAAAGCTGAACGCTGCTTCTCCATGTTTAGTTCTGACTCTTGGAACAGAAAGTAGACCCGTCCCAGACGACCTGAGGGGTCGGGATGGTTCATAAGGTAGCAGCAGATCACAAACATACTTAGGCCCTAAACATACTTAAACATACTTAGGCCCTAAACCATTCTTAGTGACGTCAGTCTGCATCGGGGAAACTACAATGTTTTGAAGATGGACTACAAAAAAGATAATTTCAGATACTTTGTTTGTGTCATGCAGACGACATAAACAACCCGGTCCAAAGTATTACTTTATTAACGAGGTTGGAATATAAATTGAAGAAGAATATAAAAGTGAAACCAAGGTATAAGTCACAGAGTACAAAGCTACTAAACTGTCTCATTGTTCAGTTTTAAACATGCTGAATTAAATTCAAGATATTTGTATAGTCATATGCACAGTTACCAGACATTTACTCCGTACAATGAATAACTTACTTTGCTAGTTCCTCCTTCCACAGAATTACAACAACTTAAGGCTTAAGGTAAAAATACAAATACAAAATACAAATAAAAGGAGTTAAATGCTAATAGAATAATAAACTATATAAAGTGTGTGTGTGTGTGTGTGTGTGCTCTTGTAATCAGTGTTGTGGAGGTGGCTTGTTGATCCGTTATCCACTAACAATTTCTCATATCCCTCTTTGTGGGATATGAGAGGCGCCACGGCACGAGTAGCAGCTGCTGCCGCCGGCTGCACTATTTGAGCTCAAGTAAACAACACTGAAAATTCAGCACAAAGTGTTTTCAGCGCTAGCTGTAGCAGCTAGCTCCCCGACAACCACTGAAGGTAGCGGGACCAGCCCTGGCCCAACGCGGCCAGCAGCAACAGCGCTGTGGCTTGTTTCTGATTTAAATACGACTGCAGATGCAAAAACAGTAACACAAACAGCAGTTCACTCACCAGAACGTTATCTGTTTGTCTGAGCACTTTATCTTATACTTAATTTAATACCATTGCACTGTTGTTGTCGTTGATTGTTTGTCTCGTCTAATGTCTCATGTCTAATGTATGCACCTTCCTCCTAGAAAAATTCCTCGTTTGTGTAAACATTCCTGGCAAATAAACAGATTCTGATTCTGATGCTGTTCACTTAATAAAGACAGTCCATCCTCCTCTCTTTGTTAACAAACAGTTCAATGAGCAGTTGTGAAGTTTATCGGTGCGCAGTTCCAGTACCAGGTCCTTCTCGATGGCCATTGACGCCAGTGAGGACAGCCAAACCTCCCAGTTGCGTTTTTGGAATAAGTTTCCATGTGTTTTAGGGCTGAACATGTCCGCTCGACAGTGGCAGTCGATATTGGGGTCATCACCGCCAAACGTGCCCATAACCCTCCGTGAGAAAGCCGTTGTCAGTAAATCCGCCACCAAGTCTGTCCTCCTCCTTCAGCCATTGAGTGTTAAAAAAAATACACCAAGCAAAACGTCATAACTTCTCTTATGTTTCAGCCTGAACTGTTCTTGCTCCTACTGAGTTCTGCTAGCAGCTAGGTAGCTTTCTGTTGACATAAGTCACGCTGGCCCACTGACCAATCACAGCGCATGTTAGTGCTGGCGCCCCCTCACAGGCACTGGCACGTCAAAGAATACGCCCAGCATGTCAAACTAAAGATCTGATTGGTTGAAGACTATGACAATCACAACAACGTCCCCATGTACTTTAATCTGCAAAGGCCAGCTTGAAGCCGCTCTGCTTCCATAGAGACATAGGAGGTGAAATCTGATTGGATAAAAGCTCTCCAGCCTGCAGCACTGCAGGCTGGAAGCAGAGCAACAGAGGAAGACAGGAGCTGTGCAATGAGAAAATAAGCGAATAGGGAAAAATAATTATAATACATCTTGTTTGTGTGAAAAACAATTAAATTATAAAATAGCTATAACTTTGATTCTGTTTAGGCCAGCAGAGAAGGCTTAGCTGGCCTTGACAGCCCACCACTGATTTTGTATTTTTCCAAGAATCGCACTCATAAAATATTTTAATTTTTGGATATCACAATGGGGCAATGACATTTGGCTGTCCCATGGAACAGATCGTTCTAATGGGGTATCTTGTTTAAAACATAATTTTGGAGGAAGCATTTTAAATTCTAAATGGGACAATTATTGATTGGTCATATAACTTCTATTTTGATATACCTGTCCAGAAGAAAGTCAACTACTTAGGCCATCCTTGTTACCAAAGAACAAGACCGATGTCTTCCTAATTTGAATCCAATGATTAAAAAAATAAAAATAATAATCTTTGGTTGCAAATAGATGTCTCCTTAAAGGGCCGTGTCCTCTTATTGAAGGCTGAATCCAGCTCTAGGTTTGTTTGTTAAATCCTCTATTTATTTTTTTATAACAATTTATGAAATTGTACATGTTCATATGTTGAATAATGGAAAAAAAAGAAAGTAAGTCGGGAGTTTTCAGCTGCCTTTTAAAGAATAAACAGGAAGTCACAGAAACAGTTACTTCCTGTTAGATCTGATCTTTAGGCTACTTACTTTAGGTTTGCAGACCTCGTTCGGTTTTATTCATATGGGTTTGTAAATTTATATTTATATTGTATAAATAAGCTTTAATATTATCAGCCACACAAGATATGTTTTTTAGATTAAACCTGAGACTAATAGCCAACAATCAAGCGTTAGCTATTACAACTACATAGAACAATAGGATTCTCTACAAAATGTGGTGTTTGTTGTCAAATCTAAGAGCAAATCAGCTCTCTGATCTGGTGACAGCCAGGCGTTCCCCATTATGCATTGGGTCATGCAATCGGTGGAGAGCTACTGCGGCGCCTGGCTCTAAAACCTGCGGCCGCCTGGCTCTTGTAATCAGGACTGGCTCATCCCGAACGAGCCTATTTCCTTGTTTCCTCCACTCGCATGGTTTCCTTGCATCTCTTGATGCATCCCTGCTGGGTGAGAATAAGACGTAAGGAGAATAAGACGTAAGGAAACAACCATATTTATTCCAGCACCCTTTGCACTCTGCACTACTGTACTGCTGTTTACAAATGTTATTGTTATGTATTTCTGTGTTTGTACATTAAGAGAACCAGATATACATTTAGTCAAAATCCTTGAATGTCTCCACTAATGAAAGCTGATCTCGGTCACCGTTGTCCATAATGTGCTCCCTGCAGATTTAACAGATGTCCAGCAGCTGTTGGTGATTAAAGCAGAAGTCCCAACTGAGTGTCTGGACCCGGACCCCCTCCACATAAAAGAGGACCCGGACCCCCTCCACATAAAAGAGGACCCGGACCCCCTCCACATAAAAGAGGACCCGGACCCCCTCCACATAAAAGAGGACCCGGACCCCCTCCACATAAAAGAGGACCCGGACCCCCTCCACATAAAAGAGGAGCCGGAGCCCCTCCACATAAAAGAAGATAAGGAGGATCTCTGGACCCGTCTAGAGGGAGAGCAGCTTAATGTGCTGGAGGAGGCCGAAATCACCAAGTTCACATTCAGTGCTGTTACTGTGAAGAGTGAAGATGACAAACCTCAGACCTCACGGCTTGATCAAATCCTGACGGAGGACAACAGAGAGGCGGAGCCTCCAGCCGGCAGATCAGCGACACAGATAAAAACAGAAACTGACAGAGAGGACTCTGGGGGATCAGGACCAGCCAGGAACCTAAATCCACATCGTCATTCACATCCAAATGCTGATGATGAAAAGGCTTCAGAATCTTCTGAGACTGAAGTCAATAATGTTGAGTGGCAAGAACCTTTGTCAGATTCTGGACCTGAAAGTGAAGACGGGGGAGATCTGAAGATTCACATGAGAGTCCACACAGGAGAGAATCCATTCAGTTGTGATGTGTGTGGGATAAGATTTATAGAACAGGGAAAGCTGAAGAAACACATGAGAGTCCACACAGGAGAGAATCCATTCAGTTGTGAAAGTTGTGGGGAAATATTCACAGGAAAGAGAGATCTGAAGAAACACATGAGAGTCCACACAGGAGGTAAACCATTCAGTTGTGATGTGTGTGGGATAAGATTTATAGAACAGGGGAAGCTGAAGAAACACATGAGAGTCCACACAGGAGAGAATCCATTCAGTTGTGAAAGTTGTGGGGAAATATTCACAGGAAAGAGAGATCTGAAGAGACACATGAGAGTCCACACAGGAGGTAAACCATTCAGTTGTGATGTGTGTGGGAAAAGATTTAAAGAACAGGGAAGGCTGAAGATACACATGAGAGTCCACACAGGAGAGAAACCTTTCAGTTGTGATGTCTGTGGGAAAAGATTTACAGAACAGCGAAGTCTGAAGAGACACATGAGAATCCACACAGGAGAGAAACGATTCAGTTGTGATGTTTGTGGGAAAAGATTTTCAGAACAGGGACATCTGAAGAGACACATGAGATTCCACACAGGAGAGAAACCATTCAGTTGTGATGTTTGTGGGAAAAGATTTACAGAGCAGGGAAATCAGAAAGTGCACATGAGAGTCCACACGAGAGTCCACACAGGAGAGAAACCTTTCAGTTGTGATTTTTGTGGGAAAGGATTTACAAATCAGAGAAATCAGAAGGATCACATGAGAGTCCACACAGGAGAGAAACCACTCAGTTGTGATGTTTGTGGGGAAATATTTACACGGCTGAGCTCTCAGAAGATTCACATGAGAAGCCACACAGGAGAGAAACCTTTCAGTTGTGATGTTTGTTGCAAAAGATTTACACAGCAGCAAAATCTGAAGAGACACATGCTAATCCACACAGGCGAGAAACCTTTCAGTTGTGATGTCTGTGGGAAAAGATTTACAGACCAGGGAAATCAGAAAGTGCACATGAGAGTCCACACGAGAGTCCACACAGGAGAGAAACCTTTCAGTTGTGATTTTTGTGGGAAAGGATTTACAAATCAGAGAAATCAGAAGGATCACATGAGAGTCCACACAGGAGAGAAACCTTTCAGTTGTGATGTTTGTTGCAAAAGATTTACACAGCAGGAAAATCTGAAGAGACACATGCTAATCCACACAGGCGAGAAACCTTTCAGTTGTGATGTCTGTGGGAAAAGATATGCACAGAAGGGAAGTCTGAAGTCACACATGAGAGTCCACACAGGATAGAATGTGTTTCTTTCAGTTGTGAGGGATTAATGATGTAAATGTGTGTTCTCTGTCTCTTTTGTTTATTTATAACATATATACAATATTTCAAATGTAATTGGTTTGAATATTAGATGGAGGGCAAAGTGTTTTTTGAACAGCTGATGAATCTTTTTAAAAACAATGACAACATACTGTGGGTCTGTGATGGAGGAAACTAACAAAAATCCTCTGTACAAATAAATCTGTATTTAACCCTAGAACACTAACGTTGTGTGATTTTCACCTGTTTCTTTTGCCTGAGTTGCGTGGGTCCTTGTGTAGCTTCATGCTGCTCACAGACGTTATTGAAGGTGGGCGTGTCTCTCTGCTCCAATCCCTGTTTTTTTTTCAACAGGCACGTTTTCGGGTGATTTTCACCCGGCGTTAGTGATAGAGGGTGAATACATTTCAGATGGATATTACCATTGAAGGGAGACTTTTCCTTCACAGGACAAGGCTCACATGTCCCAGGAGCGGGTGGACCAAAGAACAAGTTCATAGCTCTATTTTTTAAATATTTGTAATCATGTTTTATTGACGATTCCCAAATTTTTCACCCGATTTTGAGCCTTTTTTCAGGGTCCCCCATGATACCTGTTTTTTGTTTCATGAGAAGTTCTATAGCGTAAAATAAAAGAAGAGTACTTAAATTTGCCTTGTATTGTTGTATTTTAATATATTTTAATGAGAAGTATATTTGATCAGGTACATTATATCGGGTGAAATATACCCAACGTTAGTGATTGTGTTACTATTTTTAACGCATTTTTCCGTGTAATGTTTATAAATCGACATAAAAAGAAACTTATGCAACTCTACGTTGTGTTACTTAAACTTGGGTGACACTTTATTTTACAGATCCCATCGTTTTGTATAATTCTCGAGAAATAAGCTTCTATGTGACTGTAAACTCACAGGAAGGTTCTGGGAAAATATATGAAGGATAGTTAGCGGCAAAGTAGAGTTTTTAACTGCCTGATCCAATTAGTTTCTCCTGTCACCTAGAAAGCCTTTTATTTTATTTTGACTATTTCCAACAGGCAAGCAAACAGTTTAACATGTATATGAATAATATCAATTCAGCTCAGTTCCAAAATAATTGGAGTGTCTTTGGCACTCAGCCCCAAGCCCGTTGGTTCCTACTGATTCATTTTAATAATAATCAGTAGGTCTATGTTTAAATACATTATTTTCTGGGCCAGAGTATATGGATTTATGAAAATAAAGTCAAACAGATTTCTGTTGCCTTCAAGTAGTGATGGCGAGATGAAGCTTCCTGAAGCTTTGAAGCTTTCCCTCCAATTGGTTCGCTCATGGGCCAAAGCTTCATGGGGCTTCATCTGCTCTACTGCGCCACTAAGTGGACAATACATGTAAAACAGGGAGAGTGATCATAACGACACCATGGCTTTGGTGTGTGAAGCTTTGAATTTAATACATTATGTTTGTGACGCCAATACATCAGTTATATTCTGTCTATCTTTATGATATAATGTCGGGGTCAAAATCAAAACTGGAAACAAATTGGGGAGAGTGTTGTGATGTGACTGTGGGTCAGTGGCTAGAATATCCGACTTTCAGTCAGAGGATCGGTGTTTCGAGCCTCGGCTCCGCTAGTCCATGTTGATGTGTCCAATTTTTTTAAAGTAAAAATAAGAACTTTTCCACGGTGCTTGGCTTTTTGAGTCTATTTCGCCTGCTTTATAAAATACCCTTTCACAGGTACAGATGAAGCTGGGTACAGAGAGGAAGGTGGAAATCCATTTAGTTTCGCTGCCCCTTATATTTCAAATAAATGGTAAATGGACCCGTACTTGTATAGCGCCTTTCTAGTCTTCCAACCACTCAAGGCGCTTTAACACTACATGACATCATTCACCCATTCATACACTGATGATAGGAGCACCATGCAAGGAGCCACATCAGATTGTTAAGCATTCATACACCGTAGACGCAGCTACGCGAGCAATTTAGGGTTAAGTGTCTTGCTCAAGGACACATCGACATGGGCTAGCGGAGCCTGGGATTGAACCGCCGATCCTCTGATTGAAGGACGACCCTGCTTACCACTGAGCTACAGTCGTAATAAACAGGAAATCAAAGCAACGTCCACTTAGATCTTCTCATTGACCACGTGTTCAAAAGTGTTTAAAGTATTACAAATGAATCATAGTTTTCCGAATCTTATTGAATATAAAAGGTTACAAGCAAAGGTTAGGAGGATAATAAAAAATACAAAGAAGGACTTTTGGAGGACATTTTGTGAATCAATAGGAAGGGAGACAAACATTGATAAAGTATGGAAAATGATTAAAAAAAGAATGAACAGGATTAAAAGGGAGTTTGGGTATCCAGTCCTAAATGATGGGAAAACAACACAGTGAGAGATGAGGACAAAGCTGAGATGTTGGCACAAACTTTTATTAACATTCATAGTTCAGGCAATATTAGTGAAGAGGGCAAAAGGGGAAGGAAACTACAATAGTGGAGAATGAATATGTATTGCAGCAAGAGGAAGAGACTAATACTCTGCTAAACAAGCCTTTCACAAAGACGAAAGAAAACCAAAATGTCGGCACCAGGCAAGGATCAAATCTGTTACATCATGTTAAGAAATCTAAGTGAATCATCTCAGAATATATTACTTAAAATATATAATAACGTTTGGGAGGGTGGGAAATTGCCTCCAAGCTGGAAGGAGGCCATTGTAGTGCCGATACGCAAACCTGGTAAAGATTGCACAAACCCAGGGAACTATAGACCGATAGCTTTTACATCAAATATCTGCAAAATATTGGAGAAAATGATAAATGAAAGATTAACATATCATGTCGAAAGTAAATGATATGTATCCAAATATCAGAGTCTTTTCAGGAAAGGGAGAAACACAACAGATCCAGCTTTAAGTTTGGAACATGAAATTAGGAAAGCACAGGTCAACAAAGAAAGTGTGGTAGCGGTCTTTTTTGACACAGAGAAGGCATATGATATGATGTGGAGAGAAGGGTTATTATGTATAGATGGATACAATATGTTTTATTAAAGAGATTCATAGAAGTCAAAGTTGGAAAGAAAATGGAACTCCTCAAGGCAGTATAGTCAGTCCTATAGTCAGGAGTACTGTTCTCCATAATGATAAATGATGTGTTCAGTGAAATAGAAAAGGGGATGGGATTGTCACTATTTGCAGATTATGGGCAAATTTGGAAGAGGGGAAGAAATGTGGAATTCATAGTAAAGAAACTGCCGAGAGCCATTTGTAAAACTAAAACTATTTAATCACGAATTGGAAAGAGTAAAACACTTTACATTTTTTGGGTTTGTGGTTTGACGAAAGGGTCACATGGGCTGTACATATTAAAACAAGTATAAGATCAATGTAAGAAAGTGTTAAATATAATGAGGTGTTTGGCAGATAGAACTGCTTTGAAAGCCCTATACAGTAGATTAATTCAATCTATATTAGATTATCATTGTGTGGATAATAACTAGATAATATCCAATATCAGGCAATGAGAATATGCACTGGTGCTTTTAAAACAACTCCAACGGCGGCACTACAGGTGGAAATGGGTGAAATGCCGCCAATGGTAATCTGTTTTCATAACATGACCGCTGGCGCTACAAATGAAATGAAAATCTAAATTAAGTATCTATTTTACAAAAGCAATAATACATAAGAGGGTGTGATCAATGTGATCACAGCTTTGTCATGCTGCTGCATCACAGTCGTGCTCAAATAGCAATTGATCACTCTTGTGTATTATTGCTTAAAGATACATTGTGTGTAGCATTTTGTGGGATATATTAGTAGAAATGAAATACTCAGTGGCTCACGTTACCACAGTCTTGGAAAAAGAAGAGTGAGCAAAGCGGTATTCAGCTGCTTGCAATCTTCTTATTAATATGGGTTGTTTCTATTGTTATTATCATGTTGTTGTTGTTGTTGTTTCAACGATGTAAAATACAACACATTTCTGTTTTCTTCACTTTGTTATTTATGTAGCATTACATTACATTTTATTGCACCTTTTAGTTTATTTATGTCTTAAGTCATTTATTTTACACTTTATTATTATTATCATTATAATTATTAGTATCATTGTTGTTGATGTTATTGTTGTTTTTCTATATAATATAAAACTAACCTTTCTGTGTTAACTTCTTCATCATCTTCTTCCTATTTAATAATATTACCATTATTTAGTTATTATATCTTCACTCAAAAAAATTACAACTTTTAATCTCTACTGTACTTAATTACAATTATGAGGTGCATGTTCTTTACTTGTGTATTTACATTTCATGCTTTTTTTATGTTATATTGTTATTGTTTTATGTACAATATGTTATATTCTACTTTCTACTCCACATGTTTTGATATCTTTAGTTAGTTAGAAGATTCAGATTAATAATACTAAATATAATCTACTTTCCGACAATGTTCAAACATAGGCCTACTTAACATGTATATGTTATTTTAGTTGTTGACATACATATTTCCTGATGATCACAACGAGTCAAAATAGACCACGAGTGAGATGCGATACTACGAATTCAGGGCGTATTTATGGTCATTCGTGGTTGGTTACGTAGACTGATGCGCTATTTTCTCACAAACGTCATCGACACAAACCTCGATACGCACTTCACCAAAATCTACCTGGATTACTCGACACGAACGGACACATATTCACCAAAAGTCTCGCTGACTACAATTAATGACCTGGAAACGGAATGTGTGAATCAGGATCTCTAGTACTTGCATTATAAAACATAATAATAATAATAATAATAATAATAACAATAATAACAATAATAATAATACTATGTTTATGTATATATACATATTAATTCCCCGAAACAAACAAACAAACAAAATAATTTAAAAAAATCTCAGTAATATTTGTTTTTCTAAGATACTAAAATAGTATTTGATAGCAGAGCTGCTGTTCTTCAGACATGAAGAGTTACTGACTGCTGACCCCTGGTGGTGAAGACAGGTCAGTGCACCAGAGTGTAAAACATAAAAAAGGGTAAATCAGGCAATGAGAATATGTACCGGTGCTTTTAAAACAACTCCAATGGCGGCACTACAGGTGGAAATGGGTGAAATGCCTCTAGAATTACGAAGTAATTGCCAACCGCCAATAAACCGTAAAAAAAAAGAAAGAAAGAAAGTCCGCGTGTATATGACGTCAGAGCAGGACGTGATCCAGTCGGACACACATCTACTGCGCATGCGTTGTGCGGAGATTCTCTGCGGACCGTCTCGTCTCTCGTCTCCTCCTGAGTTTGTCTCCATGTCTAAAGCAGAAATGTTGAGACTGTTGGTGAAGCAGGAAGTCCACGCGGCTTCTGAAGAGACTTTGGAGCTGTTTGACAGATTAACAGCAGTTTACGAGGAGGAAGCTTCACGTTTCAGAGAAAATGAGCGACGGACCAAACTACTGGAGGATGTTTCCATCCCTCGAGTTCAGCTCCACAGATCAGGTTTGTGCTTTTTTATTATTATTCCGAATCTTCATGGTCGTCTTACAGGTTTAAGTTTTGGGACGGCCCTCAATATGGAGGTGCAGAACCACTTACCGACGAACCACTTACCGACGAGCGAGGAAATGTGTTGTATAAGTGAGCTTTATTATTATCAACCAGACAAGATATGTTTTTAGATTAAACCTGAGACGAATAGCCAACAATCGAGCGTGAACCTCACATCAGATCAGGAAAAACTCCCCACCCCACCAAAAACAGACAAAAAACTTTCATGGGGGAAAAAGGGATGAAACCTTCGGGAGAGCAACAGAGGAGGATCCCTCTCCCCGGATGGCCAGAAGCAATAGATGTCATGTGACCAGAATGAACAACGTAACAGAGTTACAGCACATTACATGAATATGACAGAAATTAATCATATAAAGAGTGGTAGGCATGGACCACGATCCAGATATCCATGAAGCAGCGAGGAGGGGCATCAGCAGGGCTGCCATGGCAGGGGGCAGGAGGCAGGAAACAGGAGGTAGGAGGTAGGACTGGCTCCAGACAGCCACGATCCATGGAAACCTGTGAGGCGAGAAAGCACAGAGGCTCTGGGAAGAAGTAGAGTTAGTAATGTGCATTGAAGAGACATGAATTCATCCAGAAGGAGGGAGAGAAGAGGAGAGAGGAGCTCAGTGTATCCTAAGATGTCCCCCAGCAGTCTAGGCCTATAGCAGCATATCTAGGGGACGGACCAGGTGAAACCTGAGCCAGTCCTAACTATAAGCCTGAAACAGCCCTAACTATAAGCGCGATCAAAGAGAAAAGTCTTAAGTCTATTCTTAAATGAGGTGACTGTCTGCCCCCCGGACTGAAAGTAGAAGCTGGTTCCACAGAAGATATTCATGTATTGTGCTGTAACTCTGTTACGTTGTTCATTCTGGTCACATGACATCTATTGCTTCTGTCCATCCGGGGAGAGGGATCCTCCACTGTTGCTCTCCTGAAGGCTTCTTCGTTTTTTCCATGTGAAAGGGTTTTTACTATCTTTATTTGGGGAGTTTTTCTTGATCTGATGTGAGGCCCCGGGATAGGGATGTTATGTGTCCAGATTGCACATTTTAATTTGTGATTTTGGGCTGTATAAAATACACTGAATTGAATATTCACACACTCCTCAATGCTGCGTTCACAACACACTTTACTTGCGTGAGTTCACACACCGGACTATTTGTGATAGTTCGCTTCATTCCCAACCTTTGTTTTTATGTTATGTTAAAAAAAGGCTGAAGTTATAAAATGATTATGTGTGTTGTATTACCTTGTGTCCTTAAGATGGGTTTTTAATTGAGTGTAAAAGGGACTATTTCTGTGTTTGGCATACTGTGATATGCTGAACTATCTCAGGTTCAAACGACACCATGCTTTCATTAAATCAAATTGAGAAGTTGAAAATGTTCCTCGCTTTGGATCTCGGCGGGTCATTCAGGGGTGATGGTGAGTCCTGCAGCCAGACCAGTTGAACCACTGCCCCAGACAACATGCATGTTCTTATTAGAGTTATGTTATGTTAACTGTGACAAAAAAGCTTTGAAAAACAGCTGATCCACTGAAAGTGCAGGTAGAAAATTACAGTTACAACCGGCCCTTTGAGGGCGATCATGATGCTGATGTGGCCCGGGGTGGAAATTAGTTTGACACTCCTGGCCTAAAGGAATCATATAAGGTGAATACAATTGGTTCAAGCACAGAACCTTGTGGAACTCTGTGACTAACGTTGGTGTTCATCGAGGCTTCATTGTTTACATAAACAAACTGCGATCGATCTGATAAACAGGACTTAAACCAGCTTAGTGCGGTGCCTTTAATGCCAATCGACTGATCTGGTCTCTGTAATAGGTCAATGGTGTCGACTGCAGCACTAAGGTCTAACAAGACAAGTACAAAGATGAGTCATTTATCTGATGCAACTAGAAGGTCATTAGTAATTGTCACCAGTGCTGTCTTTGTGCTATGGTGCTTTCTAAAGCGGCAGCAGCAGGTTTTGACAAAAAAACTGCGGTCAAGTCCGTTTTCAGCTGCCTTTAAAGAATAAACAGAAAGTCACAGAAACAGTGTCATCCTGTTAGATCCGATTTGTAGGCTACTTGTGGTTTGCAGACCTCATTCGAATTTATAAATAAATAATATATATATATATATATATGACCTCACATCAGAACAGGAAACCCCTTTTAAATACGTACTGATCTTTATTGTGTTAAGATCATCACTATCAAACTAAACATTAGTATCGTTGTATGAAGTGTGTGGGACATCCGCCTACCTCGTTTAAAAGGAATCTTTTACATTCCAGCACCCTTTGCACTCAGCACGACTGTCCTGATGTTTACAAATTTCATTGTGTTATTGTTTTGTATTATGTATTTCTGTGTTTGTACATGAAGAGCAACAAATATACATTTAGTCAAACTCCTTGAATGTCTCCACTAATGAAAGCTGATATCAGTCTGAAGTCACCGTTGTCCATAATGTGCTCCCTGCAGATGTCCTGCAGCTGTTGGAGATTAAAGCAGAAGTCCCCCCTGAGTGCCCGGACATGGACCAGGAGGACCCGGAGCCCCTCCACATAAAAGAGGAAAAGGAGGATCTCTGGACCCGACTAGAGGGAGATAAGGTTAATGTGCTGGAAGAGGCTAATATCACCAAGTTCCCATTCACTGCTGTTACTGTGAAGAGTGAAGATAACAAATCTCAGACCTCACAGCTTCATCAAAGCCAGACGGAGGACAACAGAGAGGCGGAGCCTCCAGCCGGCAGATCAGCGACACTGATAAAAACAGGAACTGCCAGAGAGGACTGTGGGGGATCAGGACCAGCCAGGAACCTAAATACACATCGTCATTCACATCCAAATGCTGATGATGAAAAGGCTTCAGAATCTTCTGAGACTGAAGTCATTAATGTTGATTGGCAAGAACCGTTGTCAGATTCTGGACCTGAAAGTGAAGACGGGGACAATGTTTGGAAGGAGACCAGGGCACCTGAGTCTGCTGCACATGCTCTAAAATATAAGGAAGCCCTTTTAAGTCATGTGGGATGTAACACTGGAAACAAATCCAATGATTCACGGCCAAAAATGCTCACAAGAGAAAAACCATTCAGTTGTGATGTTTGTGAAAAAATATTTAAAGAACAGGGAAGTCTGAAGAGACACATGAGAATCCACACAGGAGAGAAACCATTCAGTTGTGATGTTTGTGGGAAAAGATTTACAAAGCAGGGCTATCAGAAGACTCACATGAGAATCCACACAGGAGAGAAACCATTCAGTTGTGATGTGGGTGGGAAAAGATTTATAGAACAGCGAAGGCTGAAAATACACATGAGAGTCCACACAGGAGAGAAACTATTCAGTTGTGATGTTTGTGGGAAACGATTCACAAAACAAGAAAATCTGAAGAGACACATGAGAGTCCACACAGGAGAGAAACCTTTCAGTTGTAATGTTTGTGGGAAAAGATTTACACAAGAGGGAAGTCTGAAGACACACATCAGAGTCCACACAGGAGAGAAACCATTCAGTTGTGATGTGTGTGGGAAAAGTTGGACAAGAAAGAGATCTCTGACGCAACACATGAGAGTCCACACAGGAGAGAAACCATTCAGTTGTGATGTTTGTGGGAAACGATTCACAAAACAAGAAAATCTGAAGAGACACATGAGAGTCCACACAGGAGAGAAACCTTTCAGTTGTAATGTTTGTGGGAAAAGATTTACACAACTGGGAAGTTTGAAGATACACATCAGAGGCCACACAGGAGAGAAACCATTCAGTTGTGATGTGTGTGGGAAAAGTTGGACAAGAAAGGGATATCTGACGCAACACATGAGAGTCCACACAGGAGAGAAACCATTCAGTTGTGATGTGTGTGGGAAAAGATTAGCAGATTATGTAAATAAGAATGAACACAAGAGAGTCCACACAGGAGAGATGTGTACCTGCGCTTAATATAAGACTCAACGGACTCTGGGAAATCCTCAGAGTAACGGAGGATCCCTTCAGAAGGTAACGTGTCTATGAATGATAGTGTTACCTAATTGTAAAAGTATGTAGGAGTTGAGCTGGCCTCATTTGTTTGGAAAGTTATTGTCTGAGAGTAAATTTGCCTTGTTTTCATTAATTTAACTATTCGTTTTTTTATGTGTTTTATTGCTAGTAAGAATGTCAGCAGAGTAGCAAACACTAACATGATGCAGTCTTTCTAGACATAGCACACGCTGTCCACAGGAGCTGACTGTTACATGTGTCCTTTTGTCATGAATGCAGGTATGTTACAGTATGTTGTTCTATTGTTGTGGTAATGTTTTAAACATACAGAAGTATTTTCTATAGTCTACATGTTTTTACTCAGTTACACAATTGTTATTATAAAATGTAAAATATGTTAAAATAAGGTAACAGTCCACGGTGTGAAATATGTATGAATATATTTTGTATTTCTCCTCATGCCTTTTAAGAGAGAGACATTTTCTGTTCCATTTCATTTATTTTATTCACATGTTAAATCCACTATACGATCACTTTTTCACTGTACTAGTTTATAAATGTGTGTAATTCTCAGAGTAACGGAGGATCCCTTTAGAAGTGAGAATGTCAGTATGTCCTTTTGTCATAAATGGAGAAACACAATAAACCTGCTGTTGCCACAAGCCTGCCCAGCTCCAGGAGATTAATTTGACCAAGAGACATCTGACAGAGGTTACATCCACACAGGAGATAATTAGTTTCTCCCAGTTGTGAAAGATTAATGATGGAAGTGTTTGTCTTTCTCTTGTGTTTATTAAAAAATATATGTAAATTATTTAAATGTAATTTGTTTGTAAATGAGATTGAAGGGAAAGTGTTTTGAACAGCTGATTAATAAAACATGACAACATAACATGTGTCTGTGATGTAGGAAACTAAAAACAAACTAAAATATCTGTAATGTTTTAAAATCTACTTAAAAAGAAACTTATGCAAGTTTACTTCGTTCCTGAAACTTTGGTGACACTTTATTTTACAGATCCCATTGTATTGTATAATTCTCTAGAAATAAGCTTCTATGTAACTGTAAACTCACAGGAAGGTTCTTGGTAAAGATATGATGGATAGTAGAGACAGTTTTTAACTGCCTTATCCAATTAGTGTCTAGTGTCACCTAGAAAGCCTTAATTTTATTTTTTACTATTGTCTACAGGCAAGCAAACAGTTTAACATATATATGAATAATATCAATTCAATCCAAAATATTTTTTGTTTGATCTTCCCTTAACACTGTCCTGATATTCTGTGTGAAAAAGAGCAAGATGGCCAATGTTCTGCTTTTCATACTTTGTGCTGACTGCTACATTTCTGGAGGTCAAAGAACAAAATGTACTTCCTTATTTTGTTAAGGTTAAGGAGGAACTCGGGGTGAATATTGTGATCATTTTACAAGCTGGTTTTGATTTAGTTTTGTTATGTTATTCCTGCTAACCTTACCGGCCATCTTTCGCATTATCATTTAGTTTTTATTTGATGAACATTTCTGCAAAAGTCCTCATTTTTAAAGGGGATTTTTAATTTAGTTCAAGTCTTGTTTGGTTCATGAAAAATCGTCAAATAATCGCTGCTAAGCCGTTACCGAGGTTTTGCACTCTTCTCCTGGAAAGCTGGGAGTGAACTGAGGGGTATATTATGTCATCTAAAACTTTACCACTAGATGCCTTTAAATCAGGGGTGTCCAAACTACGGCCGCAGGTCAATTACGGCCCATTTTTCAAGTTCTAAAAATATAAAGGAGAGAAAGTCTAGCTCAACAATCTCATTTTTGCCGACCGAACAAAACACAAGAAAATGCCACACGAGCAGCTACGAGGTCGCTGAGCTCACAGCGCGACACGGGAAACTTCTCAGACGGCGACTTCATAACACAGAGCCTCACAGTTCCAGCTTTCCTGTCTGATGTTGATCTCTCACTCTGCGGTCGCGGCTCAGTCGCAGCTCCGCGCTGCAGCGGTTTTATTCCCTGAGGTCAGATATTGACCAGTTTTGGAAAGAGAAGGACCGACCTCTTCATAAGCTGAGTGACCCTCCACGGCTGCAGACTTCACATTTCTAGTCTAGCCTGCAAGGCAAAGAGCAGGTAGTAGCACAACACCACGCACACATGAAAGCATTTTGTGTGAAGCTCCGTCTCTTTGAGACACAACTACGTAACGTCAACGCTGTGCTCTTCCCCACGCTGTCTGAAATCAGAGCAGCTTTTCCAGACGTCAACCTTTCTGCTAAAATGAGGAAATATGTGTCTGTCATCACATCTCATGACAGAACTCAGTCAGCGCTTCCAAGACTTTGTGATGATTCTCTAAAGAACCAGCATCAGCTTCTCTCCCTACCAGAGAAGGGATCTACGCAGCTATCGCGATAACATGCGAGACTTCCCTTGGTTTGTAGCTTAGCCTCATGCTAACAGCTAGCAGCTCCATGTCCGTTGTGCAGGTCTGTTCCTTAACAGACGTGTCCAGCGTTACAGCATCTAGCATCAACAAACACTGCAGACCTCCTCCCTTCCTCTTCCCGCTCTCCGTTGTCCTGTCCGCCCTCTGATGGCGAGTCAGCGCTGCTAACAGCAGATCCGTGTAAACAATGGGGCCATGGCTACGTGCTGGATCCCCGGACACGGTGGTGATGAGTGCGGGAAACGGAAAATAGTTTACGACAAACTCGAGGTGTCCTGCTGCCACACTGCACCCGTAAAACGAGCCCGAAGACCGGGAACAAGAATGAAAAAGCACAAACCTGATCTGTGTAGCTCATGTTCTCTTACACGAGAAACTGTCTCCTCATAATCTTCTATTAATCTGTCCAACTCCCCAAAAGTCTCTTCAACGGACATGGAGACAAACTCAGGAGGCTCTTAGAGACGAGCCAGTCCACAGAATGGATCTCCTCACAACGCATGCGCAGTAGATGTGTGTCCGACTGGATCCCTCCCTGCTCTGACGTCATGAACACGTGGTCAACGAGAAGCTTAACTGGATGTAACCGTTCCTTTGGCTTCCTGTTCATTCCCTGAAGGCAACTGAAATCTGTCCGACTTTATTATTATGAATCCATATACTCCGTCCCAGCAAATAAAGTATTTAAACATATTCCTCCTGATTATTATAGGAACCAACGGGCTTGGGTCTGAGTGCCACAGACCGGATACGGAAGTAAGACCGTGTTAAGAGAGACACACAGCTGGGCTGCGGTCGAATAGTCCAATAATGACCTCCTAACGTCTAACCCTAAGCACTTTTCCTTAACCTCTGTGGAAAACGTCACGGGGTTAAGGAAAGATGGGAAGGAGAATTCATGAGGAGTTAGGAGAAGACAACCGCGGTGTTTGGCAAATCCGACTCCACTTTCACTAAGCGACGTAGTTATGACGCGACGGCAGGCGATGTTAGTGACGTCAGTCGGTAGTCAGCGGTGAAACAACAATGTTCCGAAGATGGAATACAAAATGCGCAGCTTAGATACTTCGTCCGTCTTCACTGAAAAAAATGTTGTGTTGAATTTACTTAATTTTTTTTAGGTAAGTGATTGCACAAAATAAATTCATCTAAATCCAGACATATTTTTTAAGTTGATTGTACTAATTATTTTCAACTAATTTCAGCCTAATTATATTTATGTTTTCTGCTCAACAATTTTGATTAGAGTTAACTCAAATTTGTTAAGAAATTCCAACTAAACCCATGTTGAGTTTACTAAAATGAATTAAGTAACTGTAACCATTTTTTTTGTTTACATGCAAATCAATTTAATGTTTAAATTTGTACATACTAAAATTAAGTTTAAATAAAATACGATTAGCAATTATTAGTATCTTATTTTATTCAAATAAGGCAAACAGCATATTTCAATATAACTCTTATTAAAGCTGCGAGCAGCTGTGAGCGGGTCCTGCTACCGGCACGTTCGGGGTAGCCGGCGGGTCGCCGACTTGCCCCGGAAGGTTACCGGCCAAACCCATGCATTGTCGCAACAAGAGCAGGGACCAGCAACTGAGTTTTTACAGTTTAATCCTGGCTGCGCAGTAGAGCTACTTAGCTTTCAGCGTCACTGGCTTCCGTCATGGTTCCAAATTACACAGGCGAAATGCATGGTGGGGAAAACAGTTGCAGCGAGTTGGGCTGCGAACAACTGTTTGTGTGGCTTGCCTTCCGGTCTGTCTCTTCCTGTTTTGTTTTGTTCGCGAGCGCTACCCAGAATGCAATTGGGCGCTGTCATTTTTATTTAAATCCGATGCTGTTTGGCTGATTTCCTTTGGCCAGTAGGTGGCGCTATGACAATGTGAACATTGGCCATGTACACGTCCTCAGGCATGGACCAGCATCATGTTTGAGGAGAATTGGGCTAATGGCATCATGTACATGTACTCAAGCCAAGACCAGCAGCCTGTATATAGGAGTTACAACAGGGTTCTCTCATATAGCGCTTAGCACAAAGTTAGCACAAAGTAGAAAAAGAGTTTCGCGCCGCCAGGGGAAAAGGGGGGCGGGGCTTGTGGACGCACATGCGCAGATGTGGCAAATGAATGTGGAAATTAAAATGTACATATTTTTTTCCTGTTACCTTTAAATGAATAAAATGAACTTTTCTTAAACCATGGAAGTATGTGTTAAGATTAATTAAAAAAGATAAGTAGGATTCAATAACACATTCAAATCAGTAAAATAACCTTGATTAAATCAAGTAATATCTAAAAGGGGTCCGAATAATTTTTTTCAGTGTTCTTACAGTGTTGTGTCATAACGACATAAACAACCCGGTTCATAGTATTACTTCATTAACGAGGTTGGAATAGAAATGAACGAAGGAATATGAAAGTGAAACCAACGTATTTTTCACAGAGTACAAAGCTACTAAACTGTCTCTTTGTTCAGTTTCAAACATGCTGAATTAAATACGTTATCACACAAACGACGTGTGTCATATATGTGTGTCTCATAAACCTTCATGTTGTTATGGTTTATTTACATGCAGATTATAATCTGATCATAAAAATATGCAGACAACAGTTTAAGAAACACCACACAACTCGTGTTGACTTGATATGTTTTATTGTAATGTAACAAAATAGTTGATTAAAAAGATGATAATCAGAAACATGAATAATGAGGGCTGAAGCTGCAGTTCAACACCAGAGAGAATATCAAATACGTCAGTTTGATTACTTTACAGCAGTTTGATCACTTTACAGCAGTTTGATTACTTTACAGCAGTTTTCAGCAACGCAACGTTTGTAGTTCGCCAGCAGGTTTAACAGATTATTGAAAGTATTCCCAAGTTATAGCAACAGTTATTTACATGATCTGCGTTTGTCTTCATGATCGTTTGTTCTCGTGAACGGCCGAATGATACGTCACTTTAAATGGTGCCGCCGCAAGGAATTGTGGGTCGGCATTATCTCCTCTCCTTTCGCAAAGGAAGTTCCAGTGGTTCCTATGCTAAAGGAGCTAAGTTAGGAAGCATTGAAGCTCCTTTCCTTTGCGTTTGGACAATTCGACCGGCACTTATCATGGCGGCCACTGAGGTACTTCAGGTGATTTCACTCCGTTAGGAAGGTTCCTCACCGAAATGGAATATTCGACCGCAGCCATAGTCAACACATTTCCTCCTAACGTCTATTCCTAACCACTTCTCCTTGATCTCTGTGGAAAACGTCACGGGGTTAAGGAAAGAAGGGAAGGAGACTTCATGAGGAGTTAGGAGAAGACAACCGCGGAGTTTAGAGGATCAGACTCCACTTTCACTAACTACGTAGTTATGACGCGACGGCAGGCGATGTTAGTGACGTCAGTCTGCAGCGGTGAAACTACAACGTTGTAGTCCATCTCTACCACAATAAAGATCATCTTAAATACTTCATCCGTCTTCTTACAGTGTTGCGTCATGCAGACGATTTAAACAACCTGGTTCATAGTATTACTTTATTAACAACATAAACAACCTGGTTCATAGTATTACTTTATTAATATAAACAACCTGGTTCATAGTATTACTTTATTAATGAACAATGAAAGAAGAAACATGAAAGTGACACCAACGTATTTTTCACAGAGTACAAAGCTACTAAACTGTCTCTCTGTTCAGTTTCAAACATGCTGAATTAAATTTGTTCTCCACTAATAATGTGTGGCATATATGTGTGTCTCATATCCCTTTATGTTGTTATGGTTTATATGCAGATTATAATCTGATCATAAGAATATGCAGACAACAGTTTATGAAACAACACACAACTCGTGTTGACTTGATATGTTTTATTGTAATGTAACAAAATAGTTGATTCAAAAGATGATAATCAGAAACATGACTCAGACTGAAGAGCTCGTCCAGTTTAACTCTTTCATCAAAGCTTCTGGAGCTGAAGTCAAATAAAAGAATGAAGGCTGAAGCTGCAGTTCAACACCAGAGAGAATATCAATACAGCAGTTTGATCACTTTACAGCAGTTTGATCACTTTACAACAGTGTCATCACTTTACAGCAGTTTTCAGCAACGTAATGTTCATAGTTTCCCAGCAGGTTTAACAGATTATTGAAAGTATTTCCAAGTTATGCTAATGATTATTTACATGATCTGTGTTTGTCTTCATGATCGTTTGTTCTCTTGAACGACTGAATGATACGTCACTTTAAATGTTTCCGCCGCAATTTATTGTGGGTCGGCATTATCTCCGCCTGGTGAATAACATGTACTCAGAAACATTAAGGATTAAATATGGAACATGAAAACACATGAAATCAGAGGATAATTATGTATTTATTTGTCAAACATTTTGTTTTGTTATTGAAGCTGTCTTGACAAAAACAAGTAAATCGATTATTTTAAATGACGTCTCTTCTCGTGAGGAAAGAGCCTGGAAGACGTTCAAATCAGGGAGTAAAAGTACAAGATAAATATGTATTGTACACAATATGTTGTTACGTTGTCATGGTAACGTGATATGTTGCAGCAAAGTGCTGTCCCATTTGTTTTAACACCATTTCAAGCCCTACAGTCTCTCACACTCAACCACTTAAAAGGTGACGTATTGAGTCCTTGAGGGTTCAGGGTTTAAGGGGGACATTGGGATTGGGCCATCGAACATCAACAAATCACACCAGCCTTAACCTTTAATCTGGTATTTAATTCTGATTTTAAAAGTGTGATAACAAAATCAGGTTAAAAAAAACACATAGGCATACGCAGGTGCATGCTGGTCCTGTACCTGCCGACTCCTATATATAACCCCAGGTGCATGCTGGTCCTGTACCTGCCGACTCCTATATATAACCCCAGGTGCATGCTGGTCCTGTACCTGCCGACTCCTATATATAACCCCTGGGCTGCGGTCGAATAGTCCATTTTGGTTAGGAACCTTCCTAACTGAGTGAAATGACCCGGAAGTACCTAAGTGGTCGCCATGATAAGTGCCGGTCGAATTGTCCAAACGCAAAGGAAAGGAGCTTCAATGCTTCCTAATTTAGCTCCTTTAGCATAGGAACCACTGGACCTTCCTTTACGAAAGGAGAGGAGATAATGCCGACCCACAATTCCTTGCGGCGGGCAACATTTAAAGTGACGTATCATTCGGCCGTTCACGAGAACAGACGATCATGACCGACACACGCAGATCATGTAAATAACTGTTGCTATAACTTGGAAACACTTTCAATAATCTGTTAAACCTGCTGGCAAACTAAAAACGTTACGTTGCTGAAAAGTGCTGTAAAGTGATCAAACTGACGTATTTTATATTCTATCTGGTGTTGAACTGCAGCTTCAGCCCTCATTCTTTTATTTTATTTGACTTCAGTTACAGAAGCTTTAATGAAAGAGTTAAACTGGACGAGCTCTTCAGTCTGAGTCATGTTTCTGATTATCATCTTTTTAATCAACTATTTTGTCACATTACAATAAAACATATCAAGTCAACACGAGTTGTGTGATGTTTCATAAACTGTTGTATGCATATTTTTATGATCAGATTATAATCTGCATGTAAATAAACCATAACAACATAAAGGGATATGAGACACACATATATGACACACATCGTTTGTGGGATAACGTATTTAATTCAGCATGTTTGAAACTGAACAAAGAGACAGTTTTAGTAGCTTTGTACGTTGGTTTCACTTTCATATTCCTTCGTTCATTTCTATTCCAAACTCGTTAATAAAGTAATACTATGAACCGGGTTGTTTATGTCGTTATGACGCAACACTGTAAGAAGACGGACGAAGTATATAAACTGCGCTTTTTGTATTCCTTCTTCAGAACATTGTAGTTTCACCGCTGGCTACAGACTGACGTCACTAACATGCGCCTGCCGTCGCGTCATAACTACGTCGCTTAGTGAAAGTGGAGTCGGATTTGCCAAACACCGCGGTTGTCTTCTCCTAACTCCTTATGAATTCTCCTTCCCATCTTTCCTTAACCCTGTGACGTTTTCCACAGAGGTTAAGGAAAAGTGCTTAGGGTTAGACGTTAGGAGGTAATTATTTGACTATTCGACCGCAGCCCAGGTGCATGCTGGTCCTGTACCTGCCGACTCCTATATATAACCCCAGGTGCATGCTGGTCCTGTACCTGCCGACTCCTATATATAACCCCAGGTGCATGCTGGTCCTGTACCTGCCGACTCCTATATATAACCCCAGGTGCCCACAGTGTTACCCAATTCATAAACAAATGAACAAACCAAAAAACTATGTACAACAACAGAAAAGTGTAACACTTTATAATAACTACACACTATATAGCATTAGTTATGTATGAGTAAACACTTAATTAATCAATTATAAAGCATTGTTCCAACATTAACACTCATATTAACTCATGCAGCGGGACAAGGAGCATATCAGACACTCGGGTACAGGTTGTGTCGGCTTGTGCTGGTCCGAAGATGATGGTATCCATTAACTGCTCGGCTCTATGGGTCTGGTACAGCGTGGAGATTCTCTCTTCTAGTTCATCACAGACAGTTTACAGGACAGTCATTCAGACAGTAGACCAGACATCCTCATTGAAATACAACAAACAGTATAAATAATTAAATGATGGGTCTGACAGTAGAGCTCCTCTGGGTTCATGTTGGTGTCAAAGGGAAGGAAATGGAAGAATAAGCAGCACAAATGTTGCAGTCAATTTCAGTGAAGCAGAAAGCAAAAGTATTATTAAAAAGAGGTTAAAGGAAAGATAAGATAAGATAAGATAATCCTTTATTAGTCCCTCAGTGGGGAAATTACAGGATTACAGCAGCCTTGCTCACAAGTGAATAAAAAGAATAATACAATAGAAACATGTAATATAAGTAAATATAAATGAGCAGTAAAACAGTAGAGAAATATTAATATACAGACTGAATAGAAAAATACTTAAACGTATTGCACGTAATATACGTAATAATATTGCACCAGGTGAATGATAAAGTGACCAAGTTCAGTTCAAGTGTTCAGTTGTCAGAGTGGTCTACTGGGAGCTCAGCTGGTTGTGCAGCCTGACCGCAGCGGTTCCTCTCCCTCAGACACCGGGGATGAATCAGCCGGTGACTGAAGGAGCTGTGCAGCGCTGCTAGAGTGTCCTGCATGGGGTGGGAGGCGTGGCTTATCATGGACGAGAGCTTACTCATCATCCTCCTGTCCCCCACCACCTCCACGGTATCCAGAGGACGCCCCAGCACGCTGCTGGCCTTCTTTACCAGCTTGTCCAGTCTCCTCCTGTCAGCTGCCGTGATGCTGCTGCTCCAGAAGACCACTCCATAAAAGATGGCTGATGCCACCACAGAGTCAAAGAAGGTCTTCAGGAGTGCTGAAACCTGCAATTTCCCCACTGCAGGACTAAGATTATTATACTTATTTTATATCAAAACTTATATTTGGACACACTGGGCTTAACAGTATGCTATAAACAATATGGAAAGTGTGACTATTGTGAGCAAGAAGAAACATAGAACATGTTATTTTACACTATCAGAAATATGAGCATGAAAGAAGACAGATAATTGGAAGCCTCTGCAATGAAAAAGTAGAGTTAGATATAAGTAAGTAAGTGCTATCAAGTACTATTTCAGTAACAAATATTATTTAGAAAATATGAGCCGTTTTGTTTGTTTTGATGAATTTACAAGTGTATATAAATATAAATATTTGTTTTATAATGAAAGAACTAGAGATCCTGATTCACACTCCATACCAGTTGGTGGCGGTAATGCACCAAACAGTTGTTTGCTCACCGCCAGTAAACCTCAAAGAAGAAGAAGAAGAGGAAGTAGAAGTAGAAGCAGAAGAAGAAGAAGCTTCTCTCCTCCAGCTCTGTGTCTACCAGGTGAAGCAGCTGCAGCCGGATGGAGAGCTCAGTGGAGCCATAGAGAGACACGCGGACCCGCTGTGAGCTTTAAAGGAATTGTCCGGTAAAGTCCTGAGAAGCTAGCGAGTGTTAGCCACCTAGCATGTAGCTCGGTCATGTAGCGATAGCAGCGATCAACACAGGAACAGAGACTTGGGCTGCACCTGGATTACTCGACACAAGCTTCAAGCCTCGACACGAAAGGACACATCACGAGCTGTTTGACAGATTAACAGCAGATCACGAGGAGGACGTTTCTCGTTTCAGAGAAAATGAGCGACGAGCCAAACTACTGGAGGCTGAACCCTCGAGTTCAGCTCCACAGATCAGGTTTGGGCTTTTTACTTCTTGTTCCCGGTGTTCATGCTCGTTTTACGGGTTTAAGTCTCATCTGAGTCCGTTTTCAGGTCATTAATTGTAGTCAGAGAGACTTCTGGTGAATGTGTTTCGTTTCCAGCTCTCCTTCTCTGGTTACATTCAGCAGGGAGGAACTTTTAAACACCCGACGGTCCTCTGGTCAAACTGTTTCTCCGTTTCTTTTACGGGATTTGCACGTGGAGACTTTATGGGTCAAAATGGCGGCGCAGAACAACTTCCTCCTCGTGCGGTAGAATAGTGAAAACATTTACTCCTAACCACTTTTCCTTCACCTCTGTGGAAAACGTCAAGGGGTCAAGGAAAGACGGGAATGAGAATTCATGAGGAGTTAGGAAAAGACAACCTGTGTTTAGAGAATCCGACTCCTCTTTCACTAACTACGTAGTTATTACGCGATATGGAGCTAAATCCAGGTCGTATGTTTTGTACATTTTGAAAAAAAGATTTGAACCCGAAAAATCAAGTTTTACTGTTGAACTTTGAAAAATAATGTATTTTTTCAGTTTTAACAGATTTTATATTTTTAACTTTCACTCTTTATTTTTTTTTACAGTTTTGAATCTTTTTTTTCGGGTTCAAAGCTGTTTTTGGGGTTCAAAGCTTTTTTCCAGATTCAGATCGTTTTTTTCTTCAGGTTCAGACTTTTGGGCCGGATCTGGCGTGGGGGCGTGGTTTCAACTGCAGGGGCGTGGTCTCATGAGTGACAGCTTAACAATGAAGGCTGAGAACCAGCCTCAACCACGTTGCCTTCAGGTACCGTGGGCATTATGACTTACTATACCTTCATACAGCATATTCACGGGATTGGCAGTAAACTAAATTGATGCCAGTGACACAGTTATGTTTAGCTGCTGTTTTAGGCCATACTTGGCATGAATGACAGTATAAGATCAATAAACTATGCCGGGTTGTGCCGTTCAAAAACGACACACTAATATCTGACGTTTCGCACCACTGTGAACACAGCGTGTCCCTGCGATGCCGTCCGCTGTGAGATGAACTGGTTTTGAATTAACTGGTGTATTATTTTTGCGCGAGACAGATCAGTCTGCTGTAAACTTCACTACCCGGCCGTGAGGCTGTGCTTGAGACGCCGAGGACACGTAAAGGACAAGAGTGAAAGGGAAAGTTGGTGGTAGGTGCCGATGCCTATTCAATTCAGTTTATTTTATATAGCCCAACATCACAAATACAAGTTTGCCTCGGAGGGCTTTACAATCTGTACACATAACATCCCTGTCCCGGGACCTCACATCGGATCAGGAAAAACTCCCCTAAAAAGATAGTAAAAACCCTTTCACAGGGAAAAAAGGGAAGAAACCTGAGGGAGAGCAACAGAGGAGGATCCCTCTCCCCGGATGGACAGAAGCAATAGATGTCATGTGGCCAGAATGAATAGCGTAGTTACAGCACATTCAATGAATATGACAGAAATTATTCATATAATGAGTATTAGGCATGGTCCATGATCCTGATAATCCATGAAGCAGAAGGCGGTAGAGAGGAGGGGGGCATCAGAAGGGCCATGGCAGCAGGCAGGACCGGTTCCAGGCCGGTTCCATCAGCAGGGCCATGGCAGCAGGCAGGACCGGTTCCAGGCAGCCATGGATCCATGGCAGGAGGGGTGGGTGGGGGGGCGGCAGGACCCGGGGCAGGACCCGGGGAAGGACCCGGGGCAGGACCGGTTCCAGGCAGCCATGAATCCATGGAAAAAGAAAGTAGAGTTAGTAATGTGCATTGAAGAGACAATAGTTTATCCAGATGGAGAGAAAGAAGAGGAGAGGAGGAGTGAAAGAGGAAGAGAAGAGGAGTGAAAGAGGAAGAGAAGAGGAGCTCAGTGTATCCTAAGATGTCCCCCAGCAGTCTAGGCCTATAGCAGCATATCTAGGGGCTGGACCAGGGCAAACCTGAGCCAGCCCTAACTATAAGCCTGAGACAGCCCTAACTATAAGCGCTATCAAAGAGGAAAGTCTTAAGTCTACTCTTAAATGAGGTGACTGTGTCTGCCCCCCGGACTGAAAGTAGAAGCTGATTCCACAGAAGAGGAGCCCGATAACTGAAAGCTCTAGCCCCCAACCTACTTTTTAAGACTCTGGGAACCACAAGTAACCCTGCATTCAGTGAGCGTAACGCTCTAGTGGGGTAATATGGCACTATAAGCTCTTTAAGATATGATGGTGCATCACCAGCTAAGGCTTTATAGGTGAGGAGGAGGATTTTAAATATGATTCTCGATCTTACAGGATTGTAAGTGTTACTATTCAAATCACTCACGTCAATACATCCTTTACAAAACGCTGTTGTCCGTCATATATGTGTATTATATATCTATGTATTAATCTGATGTCAAGTTGATGCCTGTCTATGCATTCATGTACCTGTCAGAGAAATATACTGAAACACCGCGGAGAGCTGTGGAAATATGATCCTCACAGATTAACGTGTGATACAACACTGTGTGCTGTTTCATATCGCTAATGTTTTATATTAAAGACTACGGACTTTCATCTCTATCATCATAACGATAGTCTATCCTGTGCAGCACGCATTCATCCAGATTAAACATGATTTAACTCTCATTGTGTTACTATAATGACACATTGAATAACTACACAGGAGTTAGTGTGTATTTTGAAACATTACGATGGAGCGGCTTGCTGCAGCAGTCTCCTGCACTACCAATGAGCTAGAAAAAAACTGAAGAACAGATGGCGTATTATCAGTTTAACACTCAGATTAGTAAATATATCACTAATAAGCATCATTAACTGCGTTTTATTTTGTTACATCAACGTTAATGCACGTAGCTCACCACGTTTGTTGTTTGGGTAAATTATGCAAGATGAAAAGGCAGCCGGTGTTAGAATATACTGTAGACATATTACTATATTGCAATCTGGATGAATGCAGCAAACTGATCTGTTTAGTCTCAGCGGAACATCTGCCTCACGCAAAAATGTTAAACAAGTTAATTCAAAACCAGTTCATCCCACAGGGACACACTGTGTCCACAGTGGTGCGAAACGTCAGATATTAGTGTCGTTTTTGAACGGCACAACCCGGCATAGTTTATTGATCTTATACTGCCATTCATGCCAAGTATGGTCTAAAACAGCTTGCTAAACATAACTGTGTCACTGGCGTCAATTTAGTTTACTGCCAATCCCGTGAATATGCTGTATGAAGGTATAGTAAGTCATAATGCCCACGGTACCTGAAGGCAACGTGGTTGAGGCTGGTTCTCAGCCTTCATTGTTAAGCTGTCACTCATGAGACCACGCCCCTTGCAGTTGAAACCACGCCAGATCCGGCCCAAAAGTCTGAATCTGAAAAAAAGTTTTGAACTCGAAAGAAATGATTTGAAACTGTGAAAAAAAAGTTTATTAATATATTATTTTTCAAAGTTCAACAATAAAACTTGATTTTTCAGGTTCAAATCTTTTTTTCAAATGAACCAAACATATGACCTGGATTTAGCTCCATAACGCAACGGCAGGCGCATGTTAGTGACGTCAGTGACGTCAGTCTGCACGGGGACACTACAATGTTCAGGAGATGGACTACAAAAAAGATCATTAGATACTTTGTTTCTCATGCAGACGACATGAACAACCCAACAAAGTTTTACTTTATTAACGAGGTTGGAATATAAACTAAAGAAGAATATAAAAGTGAAACCACGGTATTAGTCAGAGAGTACAAAGCTACTAAACTGTCTCATTGTTCAATTTTAAACATGCAGAATTAAATTCAAGATATTTGTATTGTCCATATACACTGTTAACAGACATTTACTCCGTACAATGAAACACTTACTTTGCTAGGTCCCCCTTCCACACAGAATTAGAATAATTTACATTACATTTCATTTAGCTGACGCTTTTATCCAAAGCGACTTACAATAAGTGCAATTCCACCATGAGTACAAACTCAGAACAACAAGAATCAAGAAAGTACAGTTTCAATAAAGTTAGACTACAAAGTGCTATCAGTAAGTGCTACTAAAGTGCTACTACGGCGCTACCTTCCTTATTCAAGGTGTAGTCGAAAAAGATGTGTTTTTAGTTTGCGACGGAAAATGTAGGCTTTAAGAATACAAATACAAGGAGTTAAATAAGATAATCCTTTATTAGTCCCGCAGTGGGGAAATTACAGGATTACAGCAGCATTGCTCACAAGTAGATAAAAAAATCAAAATCAAGTATTATAAATAAACAGTAATTAAAATAAAAAAGCAGTAAGAAGAATATTAAATACACAGACTGAATACAAAATAAATATAGTATATAAAAAAAAAAGTACGTATTGCACGTATTAGATATTGCACCAGGTGAATGAATTAAAGTGATCAAAGTGTTTGTGGTCTACTTGTTTTGATATGTGTTGTATAAATAAGCTTTAATATTATCAGCCACACAAGATATGGTTTTAGATTCAACCTGAGACTATTTGCCAACAATCGAGCGTTAACTATTACAACTACATAGAAAAATAGGATTCTCTACTAAATGTGTTTGTTGTCAAATCAGCTCTCTGATCTGCTGACAGCCAGGCGTTTACCATCATGCACTGGGTCATGCAGTCGGTGGAGAGCGACTGACACCTGGCTGTAAAACCTGCGGCTGCCTCGCTCTTGTGAGGTCGTTGCTGGTCGTGTGCATGACGTCAGAGCCAGTCGGGATCAAGTCGAACATAAATCTAACCAGCATGCATTGTGCGTTGATCGATTCTGATCAGGACTGGCTCAACTCAAACAAGCCTATTTCCTCGTTTCCTCTCTCCTCGCATGGTTTCCTTGCATCTCTTGATGCATCCCTGGTGGGAGGGACAAAGACGCAAGGAAAAGACTAGGGCTGCAACGGACAATTATTTTAATAATCGATTAATCGATGAATTGGATCAAATAAACAAAAAAGCATTAATTTCCAACCCTTTATTCAAAAACATAGCTGACAGTGCAAATTCATTGCAAAAAAATCTTCTTTACATCTGCCAAATATATATATATATATATATATATATATATATATATATATATATATATATATATATATATATATATATATAAGATTTTTTTAAATAAAGATGTATATTTTTGTTTAAAGGGATCTGAACTGTCGGAAAACAATAAATAATTTATAAAAATACAAATCAGAAACCTTAACAGGATTTGTTTGAATGTCACAACTTGTTCTCTACACTCACAGATGCACAAACTCAGAACTCAGAGAACGAGCGATGAGAATTACAGTTTAACGTTACATCATACAAAACAAATCACAATAAACTGAAGGGGTTAACTAAATACTTACAATCTGTAGATACCTGAAAATTAGGTTCTGATACATGGAGTCATGAAATTCATGGTTCAAGAGCAAACGCACACACTGACACACAAGCTAAACATGTTTCACAATAAAGGGTTATTGCACAGGCTACTGAACATGTCGCCAGATGGCTATTCAGACTTCTCCGTGCCGGAGCACGTTGAACATTAGGGAAAAACCTAACCACTCAATGTATCAACGGATAACTTACGGACTGCACTTTACCTAAAAAATAAAGTTATTAATTAGTTATCGAACCACAAATCCTAGAAAAGACGCAAGTGAGGGAAACAGGGATGCATTATGGGTTCATCCCAAGTGTCTTGTTTTTCAATAGGCTCTTTTGAGATGAGCCAGTCCTGCGCTAGCTTGATACCTTCTCAGACGCCAGCTTCCTGTTTCTTAAGCTTCTTAACCCTCTGTCCACTGGGCCCGCGGTTTCGCATGGTGACACTCGAAACGTTTCTCTAAGTTTCTAAAATATTCACAGCACCGCGATAATACATCGCAGAAATATAATTTTACGTCTGGCGGAAAGGGAATATTTCCTGCTTCCGGGTGCCTGCCCAGGCAGAGCCCAGCATAATTTGAACATCATCAAGCAAGCGAAAGGGCAGCAGTGTGTCATCTGACACTGGTAAAAAAAACAACGAAAATCCTTCTCTGTGATTTGTTGAATTATATGTCCGTCGCCATTTCGTGAACTAAACAACCAATGTACACTCAGGAAATCTCAATGGACTACCCACTTGAGCATGTACACACGCTACAGTTTTCAGTCAGAGAAAAGCGACATCATGACGACAAAGAGATTCAACACGGAGAAAGCAAAACGCATGATTCTGGAGAGCAGCGAGGAGGAGGAGGACGACGCGTCGTCGTCGTCAGAGCTCGAAGGCTTTAGTTCTTCTGAGGAAGATGGGTAAGTGTAGTTACTAAACTTTGTTACGTGTCTGTAAGACTGCATGGTGCAAGCTAGTAATGTGTACACTGTGCAGGAGAGCATGAGAGCCCGCCACGCGGTGCACACTGCTGCTCACGTTACTACGTCATGATCTGAGTAATATTTATACACAGTCTTTGTACAACACTCTGCTCACGTTACTACCACAGTTATGATCTGAGTAATATTTATACACAGTCTGCTTTGTACAACACTCTGTTCACGTTACTACCACAGTCATGATCTGAATAATATTTACACATGGCATGCGGAGCACTATGCTCAAATTACTACCACAGTCATGATCTGAGTAATATTTACACATAGTATGCGGAGCGCTCAATCGTTACGTCACCTTTCTTTCAACTGACTAGTCTTCATTTATTTTACAGAGAGGAGCACCAGCCGCCCCAACCAGCCTGGCCAGCAAAGAGGCAGCGCGTTGCACGACGACTAAAAACACCATCGTCGGCAAACAGGGCGCGTGCTGCCCGGCGACTACTTTCACCACAGGCCAGGTCGAGAAAGACGGCAGCGTGTGCACCACCTGCACCTACGCTGTCTTGGAGGACGGATGAAGACCCGGACACTGCTCCCCCCGTCATCAAGTTCCAGCCAGCCCGGACACCAGGTCCACACCGGCACCTGAAGGTCATGTGCCTGTGCCTGTCTCTGCTGCTGCTGCAGCCTGCCCCAAAACAAAGTCAACGGCGGGTCGCAGGGTTTGCGAGCTTTGCAGCATGAAGAAAGTGCGAAAAGACACGGCATGAAAGTGCGAGGCGTGTAACGTTCCCCTCTGCCTGCAGCTGGACAGAAACTGTTTCCGGGAATGGCATGCCATGGCATGAGGATATGCCATTGAAGCAAAGCAAGCCATACTGCATATTGTAAATAGTCTGACTAGTTTTTGTTCTGTTTTATATTTCTCAATATATATTCTGTAATTTTTTTTTTTAAATATAATACATATTTTTATAAAAAAAAAAAAAAAAGTGTTGTGATGGTCATTTTTCATTTGCACACAGTACATGAAGCTTTATCTGCACTATGAAGTCATTTCTCAGTCCCATTTTTATCATTTTGGTGAAAGGTGTGAAAGACCATATTTCTACTCAAAAAACGATAATAAGAAATTTAGTTTTAGACATTTATTTACATGTATCTATGATTTTGAAACCTTTGGTAAACCAATTTCCATCACCTAAACAGAGTCACCACCTGAGTAAAGTTAGGTTTTTTCAAGCGATATGAATAATTTCCAAAAATCGAGATTCCATTTTTCAGCTTTAGTGTCATATTATAAAGTTTTTCTCTTTACACTTTTGCCTTATGACAATGGTGCCTCATTATATAGATAGCTGAGATTGTTCTGCAATGTATGATGTAAAACATGGGTATATATCTTATATGGAAGTGCCTTGAAAGGTGAATCTAAGAAAATTATGTCAAATCGAGAAAATCGACTGAAAATGACCTCCAGTGTTCAGTGTGTTAACTCAACAAGTGTTGGAGCAACTAGCACTATTCAAAATTATGATTTGATTTCTTGCCTCAAACATTCTCAGAAGTAAACTTAATGATGAAAGCGTATAATATATTCCATAGTTTAAATACTTACTGATCTTTAATGTGTGAATATCATCAGTGTTAATCTCAATATTAGTATCATTGTCTGAAGTGTGTGTGACATCCGCCAAAGCAATATTTTGTATTAAACATTCCTAATTATTTTAGCGACCTTTGCACTCCGCACTATCCTTCTGTTTACTAATGTCATTGTGTGTTTTGTATTATGTATTTCTGTGTTTGTACATGAAGAGCAACACATGTACATTTAGTCAAATTCCTTGAATGTCTCCACTAATGAAAGCTGATATCAGTCTGAAGTCACCTTTGTCCATAATGTGCTCCCTGCAGATGGCCAGCAGCTGTTGGAGATTAAAGTAGAAGTCCCCTCGGAGTGCCTGGGCCAGGAGGCCGATATCACGAAGTTCACATTCACTGCTGTTACTGTGAAGAGTGAAGATGACAAACCTCAGACCTCACGGCTTCATCAAAGCCAGACGGAGGACAACAGAGAGGCAGAGCCTCCAGCCGGCAGATCAGAGACACTGATAAAAACAGAAACTGATGGAGAGGACTGTGGGGGATCAGGACCAGCAAGGAACCTAAATCCACATCGTCATTCACATCCAAATGCTGATGATGTAAAGGCTTCAGAATCTTCTGAGACTGAAGTAAATAATGTTAATTGGCAAGAACCTTTGTCAGATTCGGGACCTGAAAGTGAAGACGGGGACAATGTTTGGAAGGAGACCAGGGCACCGGAGTCTGCTGCACATGCCCTGAAATGTAAGGAAGCCCTTGTAATTCATGTGGGATGTGACACTGGCAACAAATCCAATGATTCACGGCCAATAATGCTCATGAGAGAGAAACCATTCAGTGTTGATGTTTGTGGGAAAAGATTCAATGTTCACGGAAATCTGAAGAGACACATGATAGTTTACAAAGGAGAGAAACCATTCAGTTGTGATGTTTGTGGGCAAATATTTACACAACAGGGAGACCTGAAGATTCACATGAGAATCCACACAGGAGAGAAACCATTCAGTTGTGATGTTTGTGGGAAAAGATTTACAGCACAGCAAATTCTGAAGAGACACATGAGAATCCACACAAGAGAGAAACCTTTCAGTTGTGATGTTTGTGGGAAAAGATTTACGAAACAGCAAAGTCTGAAGAGTCACATGAGAATCCACACAGGAGAGAAACCATTCAGTTGTGATGTTTGTGGGAAAAGATTTACAGCACAGCAAAATCTGAAGATCCACATCAGAATCCACACAGGAGAGAAACCATTCAGTTGTGATGTTTGTGGGAAAAGATTTACAGCACAGGAAATTCTGAAGAGACACATGATAATCCACACAAGAGAGAAACCTTTCAGTTGTGATGTTTGTGGGAAAAGATTTACAAAACAGCAAAGTTTGAATAGACACATGAGAATCCACACAGGAGAGAAACCTTTCAGTTGTGATGTTTGTGGGAAAAGATTTACAAAACAGCAAAGTCTGAAGATTCACATGAGAATCCACACAGGAGAGAAACCATTCAGTTGTGATGTTTGTTGTAAAAGATTTACAGCACAGCAAATTCTGAAGAGACACATGCTAATCCACACAGGAGAGAAATCTTTCAGTTGTGATGTTTGTTGCAAAAGATTTACACAGCAGGGACATCTGAAGATACACATGAGAGTCCACACAGGCGAGAAACCTTTCAGTTGTGATGTCTGTGGGAAAAGATGGGCACAGAAGGGAAGTCTGAAGTCACACATGAGAGTCCACACAGGATAGAATGTGTTTCTTTCAGTTGTGAGGGATTAATGATGTAAATGTGTGTTCTCTTTCTCTTTTGTTTATTTATAACATGTACAATATTTCAAATGTAATTGGTTTGAATATTAGATGGAGGGCAAAGTGTTTTTTGAACAGCTGATGAATCATTTTAAAAACAATGACAACATACTGTGGGTCTGTGATGGAGGAAACTAACAAAAAACCTATGTACAAATACATCTGTATTTAACCCTAGAACACTAACGTTGTGTGATTTTCACCTGTTTCTTTTGCCTGAGTTGCGTGGGTCCTTGTGTAGCTTCATGCTGCTCACAGACGTTATTGAAGGTGGGCGTGTCTCTCTGCTCCAATCCCTGTTTTTTTCAACAGGCACATTTTCGGGTGATTTTCACCCAGCGTTAGTGATAGAGGGTGAATACATTTCAGATGGATATTACCATTGAAGGGAGACTTTTCCTTCACAGGACAAGGCTCACATGTCCCAGGAGCGGGTGGACCAAAGAACAAGTTCATAGCTCTATTTTTTTTATATTTGTAATCATGTTTTATTGACGATTCTCTAATTTTTCACCCGATTTTGAGCCTTTTTTCAGGGTCCCCCATGATACCTGTTTTTCGTTTTATGAGAAGTTCTATAGCGTAAAATAAAAGAAGAGTACTTCAATTTGCCCTGTATTGTTGTATTTTAATATATTTTAATGAGAAGTATATTTTATCAGGTACATTATATTGGGTGAAATATACCCAACGTTAGTGATTGTGTTACTATTTTTAACGCATTTTTCCGTGTAATGTTTATAAATCGACATAAAAAGAAACTTATGCAACTCTACGTTGTGTTACTTAAACTTGGGTGAAACTTTATTTTACAGATCCCATCGTTTTGTATAATTCTCTAGAAATAAGCTTCTTTGTGACTGCAAACTCACAGGAAGGTTCTTGGAAAATATATGAAGGATAGTTAGCGGCAAAGTAGAGTTTTTAACTGCCTGATCCAATTAGTTTCTCCTGTCACCTAGAAAGCCTTTTATTTTATTTTGACTATTTCCTACAGGCAAGCAAACAGTTTAACATGTATATGAATAATATCAATTCAGCTCAGTTCCAAAATAATTGGAGTGTCTTTGGCACTCAGCCCCAAGCCCGTTGGTTCCTACTGATTAATTTTAATAATAATCAGTAGGACTATGTTTAAATACATTATTTTCTGGGCCAGAGTATATGGATTTATGAAAATAAAGTCGAACAGATTTCAGTTGCCTTCAAGTAGTGATGGCGAGATAAAGCTTCCTGAAGCTTTGAAGCTTTCCCTCCAATTGGTTCGCTCATGGGCCAAAGCTTCATGGGGCTTCATCTGCTCTACTGCGCCACTAAGTGGACAATACATGTAAAACAGGCAGAGTGATCATAACGACACCATGGCTTTGGTGTGTGAAGCTTTGAATTGAATAAATTATGTTTGTGTCGCCAATACATCATATTGTGTCTATCTTTATGATATAATGGCGGGGTCAAAATCAAACAAATTGGGGAGAGTGTTGTGATGTGACTGTGGGTCAGTGGTTAGAATATCCGACTTTCAGTCAGAGGATCTGTGTTTCGAGCCTCGGCTCCGCTAGTCCATGTTGATGTGTCCACATTGTTTTTGTAAAAATAAGAACTTTTCCACGGTGCTTGGCTTTTTGAGTCTATTTCGCCTGCTTTATAAAATACATGTTCACAGGCACAGATTAAGCTGGGTACAGAGAGGAAGGTGGAAATCTATTTAGTTTCGCTGCCCCTTATCTTTCAAATCGCACGGCAAACCCACAAACCATTTTCTGAATCAGTCACGTGGTGCGGACGGCTCGTGAGGCTTTGAACATCACCACATACGTCATCGACACAAGCCTCGATACGCGTTTCACCAAAATCTACCTGGATTACTCGACACGCGCATCGAAGCCTCGACACGAAAGGACGCATTACTACCTTCAAGTAATAAACAGGAAGTCAAAGCAACGTCCCGTTAGATCTTCTCATTGACCACGTGTTCAAAAGTGTTTAAAGTATTAAAAATGAATCATAGTTTTCCGAATCTTATTGAATATAAAAGTTTACAAGCAAAGGTTAGGGGGATAATAAAAAATACAAAGAAGGACTTTTGGAGGACATTTTGTGAATCAATAGGAAGAGAGACAAAAATTGATAAAGTATGGAAAATGATTAAAAAAAAGAATGAACGGGATTAAAAGGGAGTTTGGGTATCCAGTCCTAAATGATGGGAAAACAACAGCAGTGAGAGATGAGGAGAAAGCTGAGATGTTGGCACAAACTTTTGTTAATATTCATAGTTCAGGCAATATTAGTGAAGAGGGCAAAAGGGGAAGGAAACTACAATAGTGGAGAATGAATATGTATTGCAGCAAGAGGAAGAGACTAATACTCTGCTAAACAAGCCTTTCACAAAGACGAAAGATAACCAAAATGTCGGCACCAGGCAAGGATCAAATCTGTTACATCATGTTAAGAAATCTAACATGATGGATTAAGCTACTCTACTCTTCTCCTTATGCATCTGTGTGCACAAACTCACAGCGTTCAAAACCATTTCCTCTTTTCCGTGGTACTAGGCAAGGTTGTCCACTCTCCCCATTGTTATTTGCTCTCGCCATTGAGCCATTATCAGCTGGAGGGTTTAAAGGGATCAAAAGCGGAGGGTTGAACATCGTGTCTCACTTTACGCTGATGATCTCCTTCTGTATGTGTGTGACCCCCTGACAAGTATCCCACATATCCTTTCGCTTTTGAACATTTTTGGCACTATTTCGGGATACAAGTTAAATATTTCAAAAAGTGAATGTCTTCCAATTAATCAACTGGCTGCAAAAATGTTACAGTCGTCTATACCATTTAAAATATCTAACACAGGAATAAAATATCTGGGTATTATAGTTACACATACCATGCGTACTCTTAAAGATCAACATTTTACTGCTTTGACTATTGCAGTCAAAGCAGATCTACAGAGGTGGAATTGTCTGCCACTGTCTCTGGCAGGAAGGATACAGACTATCAAAATGAACGTACTACCCAGATATTTGTATTTGTTTCAGTGTCTCCCCATATTTCTTCCTAAGTCCTTTTTTTAAATCTATTTACAAAGCTGTTTCTTCTTTTATTTGGGCAGGCAAACATGCAAGAACAGGAGGGACTTTGCTTCAGAGGAACAGGTCGGTGGGCGGGCTTGGGCTACCACATTTTATCAGCTACTATTGGGCGGCCAATCTTCACAAAATTATACATTGGTTTATCTCACCCCAGTACAGCTGGTGCCGATTGGAGGCTGACTCCTCCTCTTCATCTCTCCCATCACTAGTGTGTGATATCCTCCCTCTTTCTCCCTCTAGATTCACATCTAATACTGTGGTAATACACACACTTAAAATATGGTCGCAAATTAGAAGACACTTTGGATGGCTTTCCCTCCCTAAAGCAACACCCATCTGTAATAATCATATTTTTATACCAGCTAAGAATGACCCACGATTTACATCATTGGAGAGGAATGGACTTCGTTGTTTGGGTGATTTATACGTTAATGACGTTTTTTCCAGTTTCGACCAGTTGTGTTCTACATTCAATCTAAATAGCGCTGACTTTTTTCGATATCTTCAACTCATTTCAGCGATTTTGCTAGGACCCACTCGCCAGCATTCCCTCAAGCTCCGAGCCTTAGTGGCATAGACCTGGCACTCAAGGTGAGACTGCTGCCCAAAGGTCAGGTTTCCTTCCTTTATGACCTCCTGCTCACAACTAATGAGTTTGCAGTAAATAAGATTAAAGCTGATTGGGAAATTGAATTACAAACGAACTTTTCTGAGGATTTCTGGAAAAAGGCTCTTGAGGCTGTTAATTCTTCTTCTACTACTCACTGGAGACCTCTTCTTCAATATTTTGATAAACTTTCTCCTGATGAGGTGTTGTAGCAGTATACCGTGACCTGCTGTTGCGGACTCTTTCCTTGGTGCCTGTGCAAAGAAAAAAAAAGAAATCTAAGTGAATCATCTCAGGATATATTACTTAAAATATATAATAACGTTTGGGAGGGTGGGAAATTGCCTCCAAGCTGGAAGGAGGCCATTGTAGTGCCGATACGCAAACCTGGTAAAGATTGCACAAACCCAGGGAACTATAGACCGATAGCTTTTACATTAAATATCTGCAAAATATTGGAGAAAAATTATAAATGAAAGATTAACATATCATGTAGAAAGTAAATGATATGTGTCCAAATATCAGAGTGTTTTCAGGAAAGGGAGAAATACAACAGATCCAGCTTTAAATTTGGAACATGAAATTAGGAAAGCACAGGTCAACAAAGAAAGTGTGGTAGCGGTCTTTTTTGACACAGAGAAGGCATATGATATGATGTGGAGAGAAGGGTTGGCATTATAGTCAGTCCTTTACTGTTCTCCATAATGATAAATGATGTGTTCAGTGAAATAGAAAAGGGGATGGGATTGTCACTATTTGCAGATTATGGGCAAATTTGGAAGAGGGGAAGAAATGTGGAATTCATAGTAAAGAAACTGCCGAGAGCCATTTGTAAAACTAAAACTATTTAATCACGAATTGGAAAGAGTAAAACACTTTACATTTTTGGGGTTTGTGGTTTGACGAAAGGGTCACATGGCTGTACATATTAAAACAAGTATAAAATCAATGTAAGAAAGTGTTAAATATAATGAGGTGTTTGGCAGATAGAACTGCTTTGAAAGCCCTATACAGTAGATTCATTCAATCTATATTAGATTATCATTGTGTGGATAATAACTAGATAATATCCAATATCAGGCAATGAAAATATGCACTGGTGCTTTTAAAACAACTCCAACGGCGGCACTACAGGTGGAAATGGGTGAAATGCCGCCAATGGGTGAAATGCCGCCAATAAACCGTAAAAAAATAAAGAAAGTCCGCGTGTTTATGATGTCAGAGCAGGGCGGGATCCAGTCGGACACACATCTACTGCGCATGCGTTGTCCGGAGATTTTCTGCGGACCGGCTCGTATAAGAGCCTCCTGAGTTTGTCTCCATGGGTGCATCCCAAGACTCTAAATTGCATCCCCGTTTCCCTCACTTGCAACCTTTCCTTGCGTCTTAGTCCCTCCCACCAGGGATGCATGGAGAGACGCAATGAAACCAAGCGAGGAGAGAGGACACGACGAAATAAGAGACATGAGACGTCCTTTCCTCTGAAGCGTCACGTGAAGCGACGTCGGTTTATGATGACTGCAGCCGCCTGACATCTGATCAGCTGTCAGTCGCTTTAACAGCTGACGGAGTTTGTGTTCGTAAACATGATCATCGGAACAGAATTGTTTCTGCTCCGGACAGGTTTAGCGAACATTCTAATAAAAATCCACTTAATATTTATTTAAAATTATCGTATAATGTTTGCAGTTGATTTAATAGCGTTAAACTACTACTACTACTACTACTACTACTACTACTACTACTACTACTACTATTAAAGACAGTTATCATCACTGTCAGAGTGGATATATTTTCTCTGTAGTCTGTTACCTGTTAAACAAACTGCATTGAGTATTTATACACAGTGTGTGGTATTTATACTGTGTTCTGTGTCCTGCTTATACCCGCAGGATCGATTCCTACCGGCGGAATGCCTCTTATTTATTTATTATTTACGTCTGTATGTTTTGAAATTCTGATTGTGCACTGGAATATATTTCTGGAATAAGTTTCAGGTTAAACTTAAATTATATAACTCATCAAACCGACACTCAGGAATGATCAGCCTGACGTGACTGAAGGAAAAGGACGATACATGTTATGAAAAGTGTTTTAACCAGATGGTGAATAAGGGTTAGGGTTAGGGTTGAAGGGATCTTCAAACGCGACAATCAGTGGCGGCCGGCCCATAGAGGGCAACGGGGCTCGGCCCCACCCACCTTGAGCCACCAAAAAAAAAAAGAAGAAAAAAAAATTATTAGAAAAAAATACAAAATATTAAGAAATTATATAAATTGTCAATATTGTGTTTTTGAGCTAAGGAATATACCCAGTAATATTTTTTAAATAGGATATCTGCACCAAATATATGCTTTACCTGCTCTGCTCGTGCAGCTCTGAGCTGCATGTCTGTGATGCTCGTGCACGTCCTTCTGCTCCAGTAGTCTCTAATGCGCGTGCACGTCGTGGGGCTCAAGCGATTCTGCCCAAGGAAGACAGGTCTAATACGCAGTTTAGCCAATCACTGATTAAATAAATAAATGAATGACATACAATTCATCCAATCAGCGCCCTAAAAAAGACTTCCGGGAGGGCTATTCTCCCATATATATATATATTAGTGCTGTCATATTAGCGCGTTATTAACGGCGTTAACGCAAACCAATTTTAACGCCGTCAATTTTATTAACGGCGTTAACACATTTTAATTTTTCAATTATTTTTTTTCCGCGAGCGCCACACCGGATGTAGCTCAACCGGAAGCAAAACAATAGGCACACTGTTTGGGCTTGGAAGCTAGGCTAACGTTACGGTTTGAAATGAATGAACGGTGAGCGCGATACGGCAAAATGAATGATATTCAGTGAACTGCGAATAGGTGCGCGTGCCAGAAGGGAGCGCGAGTGAACACATTGAACACAGCAGGAGAGAACGCAACGTTAGCCAGCTAGCTAAAGCTCCGGTGGAAAATTATTAGCTAACGCTAGCTACAGCTTGATGAATTGAGTCATTGAACACAGCAGGAGAGAACGCAACGTTAGCCAGCTAGCTAAAGCTCTGGTGGAAAATGATTAGCTTATGCCGTGTTCACACCATCGCGCCGCGTCCGGTGTGAACACGGCATAACGCTACCGTTTTTGAGGAGGTAGATTTTGAGGAGAGGGGACTGACAAGGCAGAAGGTAAAGTGGTCCACCGTTCTATCAATAAGCAGACCTGCCAACCTGTACGCAATTTGCGTAGCGGATACGCATTTTGACGTCAAAGTACGCTGGTAAAAATTAGTCTAAAATTAATTTTAGACTAATTGACCAGCACACATTATATGCAATGCAATATAATGCATGACGAGTATTTAATGACTTATCAATATATGCTCTCCCTTACCACATTGTGCCTCATATACTGTAAATGTTAGACCCAGTGACAGGCTGGCATGAAATGGCTTGCATAATACTTAGTAAGGAGGCCATAATCATTTTTGACTCATGGCTGAAGTTAAGTTTCTCCAGCTCTCCCTAGGTTGGCAAAAAAAGCATCTCAAAATGCATCAGATTGATGCTTTAAAATATGGAATATTTAAAAAAAAATTACGGGGGAGCATGCCCCCGGACCCTCCTAGAGGGGTAATATCCTTCTCACCTTTTTCACCCCTGACCCGTTTTCATGCCTGGTGCACTCTATAATTTTATTTTGTAAACCCTTGTTTACCTGAAATGTGCAGTGATTTTATTTTGTACCGCCCTGTTTGGCAGTTGTTTTTCAATAAAATAGAGCAAGCCAATCCACTTTTTCATGTTGATAAGAGCATTAAAATGCAAAAAAAAAAAAAAAGCGATTAATTGCGATTAATCGCGAGTTAACTATGACAAAAATGCGATTAATCGCGATTAAATATTTTAATCACTTGACAGCACTAATATATATATATATATATATATATATATATATATATATATATATATTTCACTTCCCTCAAGAGTGACCACGGAAGGGATATTCTGTGGCCTACTCCGACAGTTTGAAAACAACATAAGTTTTGTCTGATCTGTAAAGGTTCAGTAACACAAAGTAAACTTGCATGAGTTTATTTGTATGTAGATTTTAAAACATTACACAGAAAATTCATTTAAAAAAACAGATTTTTAGTTTTTTTTAATTTCCTCCACCACAGACACACAGTATGTTGTCATTGTTTTTAATAAAGATTCATCAGTTACAGGGTTATTATAGTGTTCTTTGTATGTATTCATTCATTTAGAATAAATTAATGTTACAGCCTACAATAACATGAAATAGTGTAATCGTCTGTGAGTCGTAAGTCATACAATACTGTAACGTTACTGAACACCTGTTTGTAACTTACCGTTTGTTTAATCACTTAACATTACTCACTTAAACTCCTCTTTGTCCCAGGCAGTGAGGCAAAATAGCTAGGGAAATTACATTTAGTCGAGTAATGTTACTGTACTGAAGTATAATCTTTTGGTACTTGTCTTGGTATTGTATTCTGCTTTATACTTCTACCCCCCAATTATTTTAATCTTGTATTTTATATTTTCCACAGTGATATTTATTCTTGCACTGATTTTTTTATTTAATTAAATTGTAATCACCTTCAGTTTGCAATACCTACACTGCACACAGTAATGCATTATGCATTAATAATCTAATAATAGGATGTCACACTAATGTGTAATGTGTTACCAAATCCAGTTTGGTTTGTTTCGTGGGCAGACTTTCAGGTGGGTGGCTAGCAGGCTGCCCCCACACAGCAGTCTTTCACCTCCTCCATACACTGGCCAGGGATGTGCCTAACCAGAAAAGCTTTACTAATGTTGTAAAAAGGCTGGTTTCTCCCATCAAAGTCAAACCGTGTAAGCAAAAATGTGTATATCACAGTTTTGTATGTTGAGAATGTATTGCTGTTCAATACTCATGTTTTATTTGTTTACCTTTTTAGCTTTGACCCAGGCACACAAGCGCCCGACAACCACCATCACCCACCCAACTGTGTCCGTTGAGGCAGCCACAGACACCCCACCCAGCCTCGCCCACCCCTCTGTGTTCACTGAATAGTAAGTTAGAGGAGGCACATGTTGCATGTACGTTTATACTTATTTAAAACATAAAACACAATATTAAAGTATATTAAACTGAATAAGCATTTGTTTATTTATGTGTTTCTTTCTTTCTCTTGGCCTTTATCCAGCACAACGAGTCTGTCTTCCAGCTGACTGGATACACACCTTGCCTGACCAGTGGACCAGAGGTGGACAAACTTTGGTGGTATCCTCCACAGGTGCCACTGAAGATCAGTAGTTCTCCTCCCCAGTACAATTACTTTGGCCATCCCTTGCTACTTTGGATGCCACGAAAAAGGTGGCAAGTAAAGCTGTGCTGTCCTCATCCAGAGTGTCAGAAAGAACTTCTGAACTCAGCTGGCCTGCATCAGAAGATTAGGCAGGTGGTGGCCGTGGGAAAAATGTATTACGTTGCTTCTGAGTACCTGGCCTGCCGAAGATGCAAACGGAAGGTCATCAGCTGGAGCCATGGCCTCATCTCCCAGCTCGACATTGGCCACAGGGTGCTATTCCCATGCATCCTGACATCCAAACTGGCATGCGACTTAGAAATAGTCAGTTTAATGCGTCAGCGAGGACTGAGAAACAGCAGCAGCCAGATCCAGCATAAGCTGCAGGAGCGTCACGCTGAGGTCTGGATGCAGAAGACAGTGCAGTACCTGACCGACTGCAAGGGGATTTCCAGTGCTGTGAAATCGGGCCTGATCCTGCCTGTGTCATTTGAACATGTATCTGCTATGCCTCCTGTCCCCAAGCACTGGTTGCTGATGCAGGTTTATGCCCAGGATGTCCTGCAAAGGCTGGATGACATTAAGGCCACCATCACTTCACAATATGGTCGGATCTTGATGATGGATTCCACCAAAAAGGTGGCCCGAAAGCTTGCAAGACACAGCTATGGCATGGCTACCTGGGCATGCAATATTGGTAATGAGTATGGACAGGTGATCATGTCCGTGCTCACTGCCAGCCAAGGTTTTGGACTGAAGGAGGCAAAGTGTGCAGAGCTAGAAGCTGCACAGATGCATCCATCCGAGGCTGACGTGGTGCGCTCCATCAGCCGCAACGAATTAGCCCTGCATTGCAGGAGAACTACGCACGGGTCCAGGGAGACCCAGGTTGATGGAGAAGCTGGTTGTGACACTCTCGGAGTCCCGCTCATCAACTCTGCCTGGATGAGAGATCCAGAAGTCCCAGTGGAAGCATGTGGCCTGCATCCAGGATCCTCCAGGTGTGCAGATCTACACACAGACGGGAACGTCAGTGAAAGGAAAAAAGAAAGAAAGTCCCCGTGTTTATGACGTCAGAGCAGAGCGGGATCCAGTCGGACACACATCTACTGCGCATGCGTTGTGCGGAGATTCTCTGCGGACCGTCTCGTCTCCTCCTGAGTTTGTCTCCATGTCTAAAGCAGAAATGTTGAGACTGTTGGTGAAGCAGGAAGTCCACGCGGCTTCTGAAGAGACTTTGGAGCTGTTTGACAGATTAACAGCAGTTTACGAGGAGGAAGCTTCACGTTTCAGAGAAAATGAGCGACGGACCAAACTACTGGAGGATGTTTCCATCCCTCGAGTTCAGCTCCACAGATCAGGTTTGTGCTTTTTACTTCTTGTTCCCGGTCTTCGGGCTCGTTTTACGGGTGCAGTGTGGCAGCTGGACGCCTCCAGTTTGTCGTGGTCTATTTTCCGTTTCTCGCACTCTTCACCACCGTGTCCGGGGATCCAGCACGTAGCCATGGCCCCATTGTTTACACGGATCCGCTGTTAGCAGCGCTGACTCGCCATCAGAGGGCGGACAGGACAACGGAGAGCGGGAAGAGGAAGGGAGGAGGTCTGCAGTGTTTGTTGATGCTAGATGCTGTAACGCTGGACACGTCTGTTAAGGAACAGACCTGTACAACGGACATGGAGCTGCTAGCTGTTAGCATGAGGCTAAGCTACGTACCAAGGGAAGTCTCGCATGTTCTCGCGATAGCTGCGGATATCTATTGTTCCAGACAGTTCATAGATTGGTTCATTCTGAAAGAGTTTGATTTTGCTCTGTAGTTTTGCTTGCATTCAGTCTATGATTCAATATATTTTTATTGTCATATGCACAGATAACAGGCAGTCATTCTGTACAATGAAAAGCTTATGTAACGGACTGAGGGAAATGTTGTGTTGTGGGTATTGTGTTCGGGATGTCAGTGAACGTCTCATGAGCTGGTGGCGGTGGGGCGTGTCTGTGATTGGAGGGCAAGTGATGTTGTTTTGTGTGTGGTGTTGTGTTACATTTACATATATTTTGTTGTTCGTGTAGTTTTTATATACCAGTGATATTTTATGCTCATTTGGACACTATCACTGAGATAAAGATGAACTAGTTCAGTGTCAAATATAACATTCAATGAAAAAAAACACTAACATGCGCCTGCCGTTGCATCATAACTATGGAGGACTTAATAAATAAATGACTTAATTATAAATAAATAAATAAATGCAGGAATAAATACAGGAATAAATAAATAAATGTTTAAATAAATAAATACAGGAATAAATAAATAAATGTTTAAATAAATGTATAAATAAATAAATAAATACAGGAATAAATAAATAAATGCTTAAATAAATGTATAAATAAATACAGGAATATATAAATATAAGTTATACCTAAACAGGACATCATTAAATAAATCTATTTCTACATTTCTGTATTTCAATATTGATTTATGCCTGTATTTATGTGTCCAGGCGTATTTCTTCATTTATGTATTTATGCAGTGGTGTATAAAGTACCCAAAAGCCGTACTTGAGTAAAAGTAAAGATACCTTACTGGAAAATTACTCCAGTAAAAGTAAAAGTCACCTATTAAAATACTACTTGAGTAAAAGTCTTAAAGTATCTGATATTTTCTGTACTTAAGTATCAAAAGTATTTTTCTGATATAAAATGTACTTAAGTATTGAAAGTAAAAGTACAAGTACATGCTTTTAATAAAAAAGCAAAGGGTCAGAATTTTGAGAATTATGAAGTTTATTCTTTTAAGTGCTGTGGTCACCGTGACCAAGGACAAGGAGTTGTGTTGATACAATAACTGGGTTGGCTGGGATCCATCCATATATAGTATGTTCAACATAATATATTGTACCTAAGTATACTTTTGCATCTACTATGAACGTATCATCATAATTCTCCAAAAAGCAATATGACACTATGAAGGAGTTGTAACAGTGTGGTTATAAGTATGCTCATTCCGCCCGCCGTGGGTCTCTTGGTACCGGTCTGTGGGTCTCTTGGTACCGGTCTGTGGGTCTCTTGGTACCGGTCTGTGGGGCTCTTGGTACCGGTCTGTGGGTCTCTTGGTACCGGGCCACAGAAAGAATGAATGAAACATTTCAATTAAATTAAAAAAAATCAAGGCCGGAAAGATGTTTTATTGTGAAAAATGACCGCATACATCCGTCTGTGGTAACCTCAGACGGAATCTCTTGACACATGTCAAGATGTTACGTTACTCTAAAAATGAAACGTAAGTCTGTTACAACTCTGTCGGTGATCTGGAAACCAAGGCAGAGTATCCTGAGATCGCCAAAAAGCATGAGAACCTGCTTCCATTTCAACATCCTGTCTTTGTGCAGCGCGTTATAAGTTAAGCAGTAGACTGGACTAAAGGTTTAGTTAGGAGTAGACTGGACATAACGAACACACGTTGGGTGTCGTTGTCTCCCGTCTTTCCGAGGTCGGACCCGGTCTGTGAAAATATTGTCTTCACGTAACCGGTCTGTGACGCATAAAGGTTTGGGAGCGCTGGACTAGAGGATGTAGAGGGATAATGCAAAACATTGTGATTCGCAAAACCTGCTTCGTGGAGTCTGTGTTCCACCACAGTCCCCGATGTTTTTTTTTTTTTCTAAAGATAGATTTGATTTTGTAGCGAGTAACGAAGGTTTCAGGAGAAATGTATCGGAGTAAAAGTATCATTTTTCTTTGCAAAATGTAGTGAAGTAAAAGTAAAAGTAAACAGAAATATAAATAGTAAAGTAGAGTACAGATATCCCCAAAAACTACTTAAGTACAGTAACGAAGTATTTCTACTTCGTTACTATACACCACTGTATTTATGTGTCCTTGTATGCAAATGAGCTGGGCGGTCTGAACCTCTGTCTAAAGCATGATTGGTCACAGGAGTGTGATGCTCCTGCTATGTTGTGCTCTACTACTTCTGCCTTCACATGTTGTTGAAGTTGGCAAGCTCAGCTAACCGTTAGCAGAAGTCCGGATTTTCAATGCCCTGTCCGGCGTCCGGCGCAGCATCAAGCCGGACGCGTATTTGTCCTCCTTTTTGCAGACCTGCAAACTTGTCACCTTACGGCGAAATTCGCCGTTTTGAAATCAAAATATGTGAACTGGCCGGCCAGCGTTTCTGAGATTGGAGTGGTCGTGATCTTCATAATAGAAGATCTTTGATGAGTCTTGGCCAATCAGCGTTAAGATGTCTCCAGCAGCCGTTTCTCAATACGCTTCTTCTCTGTACTTGATGAGGAAACTCACAACTGAAAGTTGACGTTCTCTGAATACTACTGTTGTTGAGTCACAACATGTACTTTTAGGATGTTTTCAGGAGAGAAGTTAGTTGTTTAAGCATCAAATCTGTGATCGGTTATTCAAGAATCAGCCGACTTAAAAAGATACGCCGACGGTTTGAGTTCCTGCTGAGGGACCGTGAGCTCCGCAGCACCGGGCCGTCAGCGCTCTGCTGCCCGATGAGAGCAGCCTGATCCCGGCAGGACTTTTAGAAATGATCCGCTGGCTCGCTGAAATTTCTCCGTAGCGGTTAAACATGAGATATAATTCGGTTTTGAGGGTCTAACGAGCAATCTTTATTAGTTTATTATTTATTCACAGTAACGTTACATCAGTTTGACGGAGGGAAAGGTTAAGATTCATAACTTAATGTTTTAATTTAACTTTTACTTTGAACTACAGCGGTGTTTTATTACTTTTTACCGAATTGATTGCAATTATATACAAATATATAAGTATATATATATATATATATATAACAATACATAAAAAGTACATATTAATTCATTGTTAATTACAATTATTAATTACATATTAATAATATATTACATATATATAAGATATATATATATTACATATACAAAAATAAAAATACATATTAATTAGTTGATAAAGCAGGGTATGCTCCAATGAGATAAATTACAGTAAAAAGGGCTCACATCTCTCTTCACACTTAATAAAATCAAACTGCACCCCTCCTATGCAATTATTCACAGCCTCACAAAATACCGCATAGTGTCCTCCTTTTTGGTGTTATGGATATGGTCACCCTAGCCTAGACAGCTTTTTGACTTCATCTACAGGGGCCATGTGAAGGGATCTGTTGCTTCTGTCTGGCTCCCCTACTGACCAATCCTGTTTAACAATGAGGTTCGGACCGGACCGCCCAGCTCATTTGCATACAAGGACACAGAAATACAGAAATAAATAAATGAAGAAATACGTGTGGACACATAAATACAGGCATAAATAAATGAAGAAATACAGAAATGTAGAAATAGATTTATTTAATGATGTCCTGTTTAGGTATAACTTATATTGATATATTACTGTATTTATTTATACATTTATTTAAGCATTTATTCCTGTATGTATTTATTTATTTATACATTTAATTATTTATACATTTATTTATTTATATATTACTGTATTTATTTATACATTTATTTAAGCATTTATTCCTCTATTTATTTATACATTTAATTATTTATACATTTATTTAAACATTTATTTATTTATTCCTGTATTTATTTATACATTTATTTATTTATTCCTGTATTTATTCCTGCATTTATTTATTTATAATTAAGTCATACGGTCCTCCATACTTAACTACGTAGTTAGTGAAAGTGGAGTCGGATTCTCTAAACACCACGGTTGTCTTTTCCTGACTCCTTCCCAGCTGTCCTTGACCCTGTGACGTTTTTACAGAGGTCAATTGGTTAGGAATAGACGTTAGGAGGAAATGTTTTGATTATTAAACTGCAACCTTTTGTCTCCATGTCTAATGTAGAAATGTTGAGACTGTTGGTGAAGCAGCGACTCCACACGTCTTCTGAAGAGACTTTGGGGCTGATTGACAGATTCACAGCAGATTATGAGGAGGAAGTTTCTCGTTTAAGAGAAAATGAGCGACGACACAAACTACTGGAGGATGTTTTCAATCCTCGAGTTCAGCTCCACAGATCAGGTTTGTGCTTTTTTATTATTATTCCCAATCTTCATGATCGTTTTAAGTTTTGGGACGGCCCTCAATATGGTAGCGCAGAACCACTTACGGTTCAAGTGACGAAATGTGTTGTATAAATAAGCTTCTATATCAACCAGACAATATATGGTTTTAGATCAAACCTGAGACTAAAAGCTGAGACTAATAGCAGGAAACAGGAGGCAGGAGGCATTACTGGCTCCAGACAGCCACGATCCATGGAAACCTGTGAGGCGAGAAAGCACAGAGGCTCTGGGAAGAAGTAGAGTTAATAATGTGCATTGAAGAGACATGAATTCATCCAGAAGGAGGGAGAGAAGAGGAGAGAGGAGCTCAGTGTATCCTCAGATGTACCCCAGCAGGTGAAACCTGAGCCAGCCCTAACTAAAGCGCGTTCAAATAGGAAAGTCTATTCTTAAATGAGGTGACTGTCTGACCCCCGGACTGAAAGTAGAAGCTGGTTCCACAGAAGAGGAGCTTGATAACTGAAGGCTCTGGCTCCATCCTACCTTTTTAAGACTCTAGGAACCACAAGTAGCCCCGCATCCAGTGAGCGCAGCTCTCTATTGGGGAAATATGGTACTATAAGATCTCTAGTGGGGTAATATGGTACCATTAGCTCCTTAAGATATGATGGTGCATCACCAATTAAGGCTTTGTAGGTGAGGAGAAGGATTTTAAGTTTGATTCTTGATTTTTAAAGGGAGCCCGTGCAGAGCAGCTAATACAGGAGTAATGTGATTTATTTTCTTAGTTTTTGTTAGTACACGAGCTGCAGCATTCTGGATCAACTGGAGAGCTCTGAGAGACTTATTAGAGCAGCCTGATAATAAGGAATTGAAGTTGTCTAGTCTAGATTTAACGAATGCGTGAACCAATTCTTCTGCATCGCTTTGAGACAAGATGTGTCTGATTTTTTTTTTAAATGTTACGTCGGTGAAAAAAGGCAGTGCTTGAGATTTGTTTTACATGGGAGTTAAAGGACAAGTCCTGATCAAAGATAACTCAGAGATTCTTTACGGTGGTGCTGGATGCCATGGCAATGCCATCAAGAGAAACTATATCATCAGATAATTGATTTCTGAGTTGTTCAAGGCCGAGTAAATTAACTTCAGTTTTGTCTGAGTTTACCAACAGGAAGTTGTAGGTCATCCAAGTTCTCATGCCTTAAAGACATGCTTGAAGTTTAGCGAGCTGGTTGGTTTCATCTGGCTTGATTGATAGATATAATTGGGTATTATCTGCATAACAATGAAAGTTTATGGAGTGTTTTCTGATAATATTGCCTAAAGCGCTAGTGTCAAACTTGAGGCCCGCCACGTCATTTTATGTGGCCCACGACGGCTTGAAAGCCATGAAATTGCGGAGGCGTTTTCAGTCGTTCGCGGACCCGTTTTCAGTCGGTCACGGGCCTTTGCATGGGCAAAATAAATAAATCCTGTGCTTTTATTTTGAAGGGAATCTTTAATGCAGCAGAGTGCCGTTTATTAAATTCCTGTCATATTCATGTAATGTGCTGTAACTCTGTTACGTTGTTCATTCTGGTCACATGACATCTATTGCTTCTGTCCATCCGGGGAGAGGGATCCTCCTCTGTTGCTCTCCTGAAGGCATCTTCCTTTTTTCCATGTGAAAGGGTTTTTACTATCTTTATTTGGGGAGTTTTTCCTGATCTGATGTGAGGCCCCGGGATAGGGATGTTATGTGTCCAGATTGCACATTTTAATTTGTGATTTTGGGCTATATAAAATAAACTGAATTGAATATTCACACACTCCTCAATGCTGCGTTCACAACACACTTTACTTGCGTGAGTTCACACAAGGGACTATTTGTGGTAGTTCGCTTCATTCCCAACCTTTTTTTTTAATGTTATGTTAAAAAAAAGGCTGAAGTTATAAAATTATTATGTGTGTTGTATTACCTTGTGTCCTTAAGATGGGTTTTTAATTGAGTGTAAAAGGGACTATTTCTGTGTTTGGCATACTGTGATATGCTGAACTATCTCAGGTTCAAACGGCACCATGTTTTCATTAAATCAAATTGAGAAGTTGAAATTGTTCCTTGCTTTGGATCTCGGTGGGTCATTCAGGGGTGATGGTGAGTCCTGCAGCCAGACCAGTTGAACCACTGCCCCAGACCACATGCATGTTCTTATTAGAGTTATGTTATGTTAACTGTGACAAAAAAGCTTTGAAAAACAGCTGATCCACTGAAAGCGCAGGTAGAAAATCCACAGTCCGCCACTGTACAGTTACAACCGGCCCTTTGAGGGCGATCATGATGCTGATGTGGCCCGGGGTGGAAATTAGTTTGACACCCCTGGCCTAAAGGAAGCATATAAGGTGAATACAATTGGTTCAAGCACAGAACCTTGTGGAACTCTGTGACTAACGTTGGTGTTCATCGAGGCTTCATTGTTTACATAAACAAACTGCGATCGATCTGATAAACAGGACTTAAACCAGCTTAGTGCGGTGCCTTTAATGCCAATCGACTGATCTGGTCTCTGTAATAGGTCAATGGTGTCGACTGCAGCACTAAGGTCTAACAAGACAAGTACAAAGATGAGTCATTTATCTGATGCAACTAGAAGGTCATTAGTAATTGTCACCAGTGCTGTCTTTGTGCTATGGTGCTTTCTAAAGCGGCAGCAGCAGGTGTTGACAAAAAAACTGCGGTCAAGTCCGTTTTCAGCTGCCTTTAAAGAATAAACAGAAAGTCACAGAAACAGTGTCATCCTGTTAGATCCGATTTTTAGGCTACTTGTGGTTTGCAGTCCTCATTTGGATTTATTCACGAGTTTGTAAATATATATATATATATATATATATATATATATATATATATTTACATAGACATGTCTGTATCTGCTTTGTATGCTATCCTTTATTCTTTGTATGTCTGCCTGTGAAACACTTTGCTCCTCGCTTTTGAAATGTTATTCATGAATAAGCTTTATTATTAGGTCGTCGCTGAAAGTCGGACACAAATCTATTTCAATTAATTTTTTGTTGCCCAAAATCACAAATTACAAATTTTCCTCAGACTGCTTTAAAATCCGTACACATACAACATCCTCTTTCTGACCTCACATCAGAACAGGAAATCCCTTTAAATACTTACTGATCTTTAATGTGTTAATATCATCACTATCAAACTAAACATTAGTATCGTTGTATGAAGTGTGTGGGACATCCGCCTACCTTGTTTAAAAGCAATCTTTTACATTAAACATTCCATATTTATTCCAGCACCCTTTGCACTCGGCATGACTGTCCTGATGTTTACAAATGTTATTGTTTTGTATTATGTTTTTCTGTGTTGTACATGAAGAGAAACAAATATACATTTAGTCGAACTTCTTGAATGTCTCCACTAATGAAAGCTGATATCAGTCTGAAGTCACCTTTGTCCATAATGTGTTAGCTGCAGATCTCCAGCTGCTGTTGGAAATTAAAGCAGAAGTCCCCCCTGAGTGCCTGGACCTGAACCAGGAGGAGCCGGAGCCCCGCCACATAAAAGAGGAAGAGGAGGATCTCTGGACCCGTCTAGAGGGAGGGCAGCTTAATGTGCTGGTGGAGGCCGATATCACTAAGTTCCTAGTCACTGCTGTTACTGTGAAGAGTGAAAATGACAAACCTCAGTCCTCACAGCTTCATCAAAGCCAGACGGAGGACAACAGAGAGGCGGAGCCTCCAGCCGGCAGGTCAGCTATACCGATAAAAACAGGAACTGATGGAGAGAACTGTGGGGGATCAGGACCAGCCAGAACCCTAAATCCACATCATCATTCACATCCAAATGCTGATGATGTAAAGGCTTCAGAATCTTCTGAGACTGAAGTCAGGTATGGTGTTTGGCAAGAACCTTTGTCAGTTTCTGGACCTGAAAGTGAAGCCAGGGAAAATATTTGGAAGGAGAACAGGGCACCTGAGTTTGCTGCACATGCCCTAAAATATAAGGAAGCCTTTGTAAGTCATTTGAGATGTAATGCTTTCAACAAATCCTTCAGCTTCTTCAAGTGTAGTAAACGGTTTTCCTACAAGGGGTTTCTGCAGAGACACATGATGTGTCATTTTGGAAAAATGTCCTCCAGCTGTTTGGTTAGAAAGAAATGTTTTAGAGTGAAGCAAAAGAACGAATCACAGTCAAGAGTTCTCACCAGAGAGAAAACATTCAGTTGTGATGTTTGTGGTAAAAGATTTACATCACAGGGAAGTCTGAAGGAACACATGAGAGTCCACACAGGAAAGAAACCATTCAGTTGTGATGTTTGTGGGAAACGTTTGACAAGAAAGGGAAGTCTGAAGCAACACATGAGAGTCCACACAGAAAAGAAACCGATCAGTTGTGATGTTTGTGGGAAACGTTTGACAAGAAAGGGAAGTCTGAAGGAACACATGAGAGTCCACACAGGAGAGAAACCATTCAGTTGTGATGTTTGTGGGAAAAGTTGGACAAGAAAGGCAAATCTGACGCAACACATGAGAGTCCACACAGGAAAGAAACCATTCAGTTGTGATGTTTGTGGGAAAAGTTGGACAAGAAAGGCAAATCTGACGCAACACATGAAAGTCCACACAGGAGAGAAACTATTCAGTTGTGATGTTTGTGGGAATAGATTTACAAAACAGGGAACGCTGAAGAAACACATGAGAGTCCACACAGGAGAGAAACCATTTGGTTGTGATCTTTGTGGGAATAGATTTACAGAACAGGGAACTCTGAAGAAACACATGAGAGTCCACACAGGAGATAAACCATTTGGTTGTGATGTTTGTGGGAATAGATTTACAGAACAGGGAAATCTGAAGCAACACATGAGAGTCCACACAGGAGAGAAACCATTCTGTTGTGATGTTTGCGGGGAAAGATTTACACAACAGGGAACTCTGAAGAAACACGTTAGAGTCCACACAGGAGATAAACCATTTGGTTGTGATGTTTGTGGGAATAGATTTACAGAACAGGGAAATATGAAGCAACACATGAGAGTCCACACAGGAGAGAAACCATTCTGTTGTGATGTTTGCGGGGAAAGATTTACACAACAGGGAAGTCTGAAGAAACACATTAGAATCCACACAGGAGACAAACCATTTGGTTGTAATGTTTGTGGGAATAGATTTACAGGACAGGGAAATCTAAAGAAACACATGAGAGTCCATGTAACATAGTTGAATAGGTGCATGTTAAATCCAGCTAAAATGGGAAACCTATGCCACCTGCTGTACCGACGCTGCTGTACCGACGCAACGGACTCTGGGAAATCCTAAAAGTAACGGAGCATCCCTTTAGAAGGTAACGTGTCTGAATGAATGTCTGTGGAAAAGATAGTGTTAACTTGTAGCGATTTGGTATCACTACACACTCACACAGTCCCTGTCACAGCCGCACCCACGTTACAGCCACACCCACGTTCTGAAACCAATGTGCGCTGTGCCCTTGCAGAACGGCGGTCAAAAGCGGAAATGCGGGGCGGCGCAAGAAAGGAGAGAGTACCCGGAGCGTACGTCTTCTTTGTTCGTCTTCTTTGTTTTCGATGTTTTAAGTGCGCTCGACAAAAGGTTCCACTGTCCAACGGCAAGGCAACGATGGCTGCCGCGTAAGCAGACTGTAACGTGACGAGGAGTCGCGGACTAGGGAAGGCACGGACCGGACCTCCGGGTCTGGACCCTCCCGGATTATCTGACACGCTGACACTCGGGCACAAACCGTGAGGGATCTTTTTTGGTTGACCAACTATTTTTCCTGTATGGGGTAAGCTAAGCTGAATTGCAAGGGGAAGCGAATGAGAGGGAAATTACGGGATGGAAACTTTGGGGTGATGGACTCAATGTGTGTATTGTGCCTGCAATGAACTGTAAATACACAAGCATTTATAAAGGACTGATATCTGTGTGGTTGTTAATTGTGACGAACAATATTCCTGTGTAATGCTTGTGGGGATGTACCTTTTGAGGGTTCAGTGTGTGAGGGGGATTGTACTCTCTACTTGAGCCCTGTGTGCGGTTGACCAAACTAATGACTACATATCGACTCACACCCTGAGGAAGATATTGTTAGGCACAGACCTAACTGGCACCCCAACTAAACCGGTCATACCATTACAAACTAATTGTAAAAGTATGTAAGAGTTGAGCTGGCTTTATTTGTTTGGAAAGTTATTGTCTGAGAGTAGATTTGCCTTGTTTTCATTAAGTTAACTATTCGTTTTTTCATGTGTTTTATTGCTAGTAAGAATGTCAGCAGAGTAGCTAACACTAACGTGATGCCGTCTTTATAGACAGAGCACACGCTGTCCACAGGAGCTGACTGTTACATGTGTCCTTTTGTCATAAATGCAGGTATGTTAAAGTATGTTGTTCTATTGTTGTGGTAATGTTTTAAACATGCATAAGTATTTTCTATAGTCTACATGTTTTTACTCGGGTACACAATTGTTATTATAAAATGTAAAATATGTTAAAATAAGGTAACAGTCCACGGTGTGAAATCTGTATATATATATATTTTGTATTTCTCCTCATGCCTTTTAAGAGAGAGACATTTTCTGTTCCATTTCATTTATTTGATTCACATGTTAAATCCACTATACGATCACTTTTTCACTGTACTAGTTTATAAATGTAGGTAATTCTCAGAGTAACGGAGGATCCCTTTAGAAGTGAGAATGTCAGTATGTCCTTTTGTCATAAATGCAGAAACACAATAAACCTGCTGTTGCCACAAGCCTGCCCAGCTCCAGGAGATTAATTTGACCAGGAGACATCTGACAGAGGTTACATCCACACAGAAGATAATTAGTTTCTTCCAGTTGTGAAAGATTAATGATGGAAGTGTTTGTCTTTCTCTTGTGTTTATTAAAAAATATATGTAAATTATTGAAATGTAATTTGTTTGTAAATGACATTGAAGGGAAAGTGTTTTGAACAGCTGATTAATAAAACATGACCACATAACATGTGTCTGTGATGTAGGAAACTAAAAACAAACTAAAATATCTGTACCAATACACCTGTACTTAAAATCCCCACCTAATGTTTTAAAATCTACTTAAAAAGAAACGTATGCAAGTTTACTTTGTATTCCGGAAACTTTGGTGACACTTTATTTTACAGATCCCATTGTATTGTATAATTATCTAGAAATAAGCTTCTATGTAACTGTAAACTCACAGGAAGGTTCTTGGTAAAGATATGATGGATAGTAGAGACAGTTTTTAACTGCCTTATCCAATTAGTGTCTAGTGTCACCTAGAAAGCCTTTATTTTATTTTTTACTATTGTCTACAAGCAAGCAAACAGTTTAACATATATATGAATAATATCAATTCAATCCAAAATATTTTTTGTTTGATCTTCCATTAACACTGTCCTGATATTCTGTGTGGAAAAGAGCAAGATGGCCAATGTTCTGCTTTTCATACTTTGTGCTGACTGCTACATTTCTGGAGGTCAAAGAACAAAATGTACTTAACTATTTTGTTAAGGTTAAGGAGGAACTCGGGGTGAATATTGTGATCATTTTACAAGCTGGTTTTGATTTAGTTTTGTTATGTTATTCCTGCTAACCTTACCGGCCATCTTTCGCATTATCATTTAGTTTTTATTTGATGAACATTTCTGCAAAAGTTTGGTTCATGAAAAATCGCCAAGTAATCGCTGCTAAGCCGTTACCGAGGTTTTGCACTCTTCTCCTGGAAAGCTGGGAGTGAACGGAGGGGTATATTATGTCATCTAAAACTTTACCACTAGATCCCTTTAAATCAGGGGTGTCCAAACTACGGCCGTGGGCCAACTGTCAACTTTCATTGGCCCGCGGCAAGTTCTAAAAATATAAAGGAGAGAAAGTCAAGCCTGCTAGTTCAACAATCTTATTTTTGCCGACCGAACAAAACACAAGAAAATGCCACACGAGCAGCTACGAGGTCGCTCAGCTCACAGCGCGACACGGGAAACCTCTCAGACGGCGACTTCATAACACAGAGCCTCACAGTTCCATCAGAGCAGCTTTTCCAGACGTCAACCTTTCTGCTAAAATGAGGAAATATGTGTCTGTCATCACATCTCATGACAGAACTCAGTCAGCGCTTCCAAGATTTTGTGATGATTCTCTGAAGAACCAGCATCAGCTTCTCTCCCTTGTAAATTAAATTAATTTATTTAATTGAAAGTCCTTCTCATGAATATAAGAGTTTACTGTTACTTATCAGTTAATTTCTGGGAAATTATGCAACATTATTGGACCAGACCAACCAAGAAAAGAAAGAAACACAAACCATCTGAGATAAAATCACAGTTTAGTTTATACAGATTTTAAAAAGGTCACAATCTAAAATTTCAGTCTAAAGTTCTCCCATTTCCTGTTTGCACTTTATTACGACACGATCCAACACTTCAGTTGACTGGATCACTTTGAATATGTCTGAATATGTGTCGATTCCACATTACACAAAAAGTAAATGTTAAATACTAAATCAGGAGTGTCAAACTCAAATACACAGTGGGACAAAATAAAAGTTGAGGGCCGTACTACATTTCAATATATATTTTTTTTTAAATAAACACAAGAGAAAGACAAACACTTCCATCATTAATCTTTCACAACTGGGAGAAACTAATTATCTCCTGTGTGGATGTAACCTCTGTCAGATGTCTCTTGGTCAAATTAATCTCCTGGAGCTGGGAAGGCTTGTGGCAACAGCAGGTTTATTGTGTTTCTGCATTTATGACAAAAGGACATACTGACATTCTTACTTCTAAAGGGATCCTCCGTTACTCTGAGAATTACCCACATTTATAAACTAGTACAGTGAAAAAGTGATCGTATAGTGGATTTAACATGTGAATAAAATAAATGAAATGGAACAGAAAATGTCTCTCTCTTAAAAGGCATGAGGAGAAATACAAAATATATTTATACATATTTCACACCGTGGACTGTTACCTTATTTTAACATATTTTACATTTTATAATAACAATTGTGTACCAGAGTAAAAACATGTAGACTATAGAAAATACTTCTGCATGTTTAAAACATTACCACAACAATAGAACAACATACTGTAACATACCTGCATTCATGACAAAAGGACACATATAACGGTCAGCTCCTGTGGACAGCGCGTGCTCTGTCTATAAAGACGGCATCATGTTAGCGTTAGTTAGTGTAGGGTTTTTAGAACCTAGTTTGTCAAATTTGGACTTTGCACAATGTAAAATGAGAAGTTGTTTGTGTGTACATTACAATGCATGGAATATGATAATTAATAAGGGATATTATTATGAAGGATTTGTAATTGTATGCATATGAAGGTCACTTTAATTTACTGTGAAATGATTAATGTGTGAATGGATGTTAGAAGCTGCATGCTGCATGCTGCATGTACTGTCGCTTTAAGGAATAGTAGTTCGCCTGAGGTGGCGGAGCTGAAGAATTGACTTTTGAGACTTTACCGAGAAGAAGGAGAAGAAGAAAGGAGGAGCTGAAGACGGGCTCCGTCACTTTAGTTGCGGGCCAATAGCGAGTAAAAGACGCTAACTGTTAATGAGTAGGAAGGGCTCTAGGCTCCATGGGTGATATAAAGTTATCTGTATGAGGTACGAGCAGCCTCTTCTCCGGACCACCAGCAAACGACGAGGACTTGTGTGCCCTGGAGTACACTGGAGGACGAAGAACAGCTTGATCGAAAGCATAACCTGTCTGCATATCACTTTTTATTAAATATTCTTTTATTATAACTTCTTCGGACCCTGGACCTTATTCCCTGCATCACCTCCCAGAGTTTAGAACTCAACAGTTATGGCGACCACGGCAGGACTCTGCTGGAGTCTTGATGCAGGGTAAACCATTCGGATTTACCACGGAGATCTCCTCTCTCTACTCACGGGAGGCCTCAGCAAATAAAGGTATTTAAGGACCTGTTTGATCGAACCTTACATAGGTAGAAATAGGACAAATTAGTCGTGAGTGGGAGAGAGGCCGGTCAGACGTGGACTTTAAATTATTAGCGTGAAAACACGACATAGTATAATTGTTGAGAGTGAAATGATAGTCGGCTTATGTTTTGTATGTTATATGTGTATGAAAGCTAGCAGTGTGTGGGAGTAAACCTTTGTTTGAACGACAGAAAGCAGTGTTTGAGGAAGTTGGGAGACACGGAGTCCGCCAGGTCCGGCAAAGGCGGCTCTGTGTTTTTGAGTTGTACGTAAGATTGAATGTACTTGAGACCGAATGTGTAATACGTGCGGTTTGTAATAATTATATGTTGAATGAAAGACTGCGTGCGTTTTTGTAAAACGTGGTATCTGCTGTGTTTTGTGTAGATTTGCGTCTGAGAACGTGAGGACACGTGGGTGTAGGAATGGCGGCGATGCATGGCAAATGCTTTTCTTTTTTCTTTTCTTCCTGAATATTCAAGCACAATTGATTCTAAATGAACTACCGCAATAGTTATATTACGCGGTATAGTATCACGTGTATAGGTGCAGATTTGCAGTAAGGTGCCAGAATTGTTCAGGTTAATATAAAGACCCGGCGAGGCCTGTATATATATGAAATATTTTACAGTAGGGATTACTGATACGGCCTATGTTTAGAATTACGTTTTGAATCGGCAGATTCTTAATAGTCTCTAATACCCCGAGAATAACCCCTAGGATCTGAACATATGCATCATAAATTATTAATCTGAATAAAACGACGCATGATCACCCTGCCAGATATTAAGCAGAGATTCAGTGCTAGAAAATTAAATTAAAATTTGATAAGACGACGCGTGAGCCGAGGAGCTGGGAAGCTACCTGCCGCAACAAAGCTAGAAAACGAGGTTATAACTAATTAGAGGAGAATACACAGAAGTCAAGTTGTGAATGTGATAGACTGATTTGAAAAGCAGATAGAAAGTTGGAATCAAGGGGGAAGGTAAAAAACGTGGCACCACATGTGCGAGAAAGGAAACAGGAAAGGAGGGTACTTTATCTTAAATAATAGCGCCTCTAGAGGTTTGAGGAGTATTTCCTCACTGACACTGACACTCAAAGTTGGGGTAGAACAATAACAAGATTGTTTACACACACAGCTGACACATACTTTAAACAGCATAGATGCTAATGGATTAAAACATTTACACATTATAAAAAATAGAGAGAATATTAACTATAGTTGTATATTAATAAACATTTTGGCAAATTAATAATTTTTAATTTTTAACAGAATTGTAGTTTTATAAACATCATACTGGCATGCATTATTATTCAATCGCAGTGTGATATTGTGTTCCCTTTGGCCAGGTTGACTGCAGTGAAATTTTTTCCCTTTTACCAGCTTTGGCAGTGTGAAGCATTTTTTTCCCCATACATTTAACCAATTGTATTCTTCCAACTACACCACATTTGCACGTTAGACACATATTGTTTGTTATTTTATTTCTACATTTACATTTCCTTATACAAGCCAAAGTCAGCACCTGATTCTTCCAAGATGTCTAGTCCAATGAATACCCCAGCGTGGGTTAACGAAGCCTGCGATGCAGCCCTGAGAATGACGATCGACGAATTACAGGGAAAAGCAGACAGGAGACTGAGAAAACACATCCAAGAATGGCATGCTGAGGGTTTACTTGATGTAACAAGCCTGGAGGCGCCCACCAAGGAAGAGAGGATGGCACTGATAAAAGTGCTCCAGCTGAGAAATAGCACAGCAAAAGACAGGCAGGAAGGGAAAGGATGGCATGCGTTCTCCTCAACGGCCGTGGCTAAATCCAATAAAGCCATCGTAGATGCACGATTACTGCTCCATGGCATGACGCTAGTGGAGGTGCGCAACGGCTGGAGGAGCACAGAGGCCCTGCTGGAAGGAGTAACACCCCCAAATGTAAAACAAGCGGAGGCAGCCTCTACACCATCGGTTCCTGGTCCCACCCCTTCCATCTACGCCGGCATTGAATTACCCCCGCCCTATAGATCCCAGATACAGGAACAAGTACTGGATGTGGCACACATGCTAGACGATCATGTCACGCGGACTAATCGTGCTGTGGGCATCCTCACAGCGCAAGTAGAGACCCTCTCCAAAACACTAGAACAGACAGCTAGAGATCTTCTACTGCTCGAAGTAGAGTTGGCAGGGAAAGATATCGCAGACAGAAGGCAGGAGGTAACTTGGGATGATGCCGTAACTCCACCTGCGAATCCAGCTCCGAGCCCTCCTACAAGCCCCCTCATCGAAAGAGCGGCCCTGGTCCGTTCTACAAACTCCTTATCAGGCCCATTCCCGACACATTCTGAAAACCTTCGTCACTAAAACAGAATATGAGACGGACAGTGGGCATTAGGACTGCCTCGATGGAGCTGTGGGAAGAACATATCACCCACCACATCAATCAGCATAATGAAGATAAGGTAGAAGAGAATGCAGGCGACCAGAAGATGTCAAGGCGACTGCTGAAAATGCAAATAGCAGAGACTGAGACAGCAGCTGCAAAGAAGGAGGGCCCCAAAGCACAGGAAAAGATGGCTGCTATGAGTGACCTGGCCATCCAGATTGAGGAGGTAGTGACCAGAGCTCTGAAGGACGACCGACCTCGTTGGCAGAAGGGGCAAGAAAGAAAGAACTATGAAAACTGTCATAACTGTGGAATTCCTGGACACTGGGCTAGAGAATGCCGCAAACCAAGAAGAGGACGAGGAAGAAGAAGAGGGGGGCACAAAGACATCCCTAATGCCCATCTTCTGCCAGCCAGATCCTGGGAGCAAGAGGAAGAATGACCTTCAGGTGCAGGAAACCACAAGAGCGATGAGATCAAAGCTCTCCACCCATCAACCAAGCCCTTCCACCGGGATGGTTTCTGAATCAAATGGGATAAGATCCACAGTATTGTTTCAGAAAAGAGAGGGGGTAAGGAGACCCCAATGAATTCAAAGCTTAACTTGACCACAGCAAAAGGCCACTATTTTTTTCGAATTTTATTCAAATTTAAGTTAAAGTCATGAAATATTCTAACGGTGATTAGCACTGTTAGTTATCCCCTGTAAGAAAGAAGACAGTCAGTTGTTAAGTGGCTGATACTGAGACACAGGCTGTCAAGAAGGATCAGGTCTGACAACGGCACACATTTTGCATTCAAACACGTACAAGAGAGGGACATATTTAGAAATTACACATTCACACGGAGCAGACTATGACCCAACATTCCAGGGTAGTCGAGAGAGCTAATCAGATGAAGTCTGAATTAGCTAAGATATCGAGCGTGATCAAACTCTGAGGAGGTTTTTCTGGAAAATTAACCAATCGCGTTTGAGTTTTTTGTCTTACAGGAGCCAACCAGACACCAGCTGAGGAGAAGGTGTCATCAGTGGAACCAGGTGACTGGTAAGGTTGAGTGTTTGTAAGGAAGAGGTTTGATATTGTAAATATTAATTGTAGATATGATGAGCTCTCTTGCGCTGAGTTCATATTGTTTAATGTTATGCACCACCTGACATGACAAATTTTAGCATAAACACACGGTTCAACAAATGATCTGGATTAAAGTGGACGCTGGGGTAGGGCCGTTTGAAGTCGTTGCAAAGGCTTCACACGCCCTCCAGAAAGGTCACGCCAAAACCAAGTGATATCATTTCACAAATGGTACCACTGATAAATTAGAGAAACACTTGTAGATATTTTATGGTTTGGAATGTGATGTAAATATTTGGTTCATTAGAATGAATAAGAAAGATGAAATTGTAACATGCTTGCCTTGTTGTTTCCAGCAGTTCCCCCAGTGCACCCTCCAGTGTTTACATATTACAAAGGCAACTACACTTGCCTTAACAGTTCGCGAAGCTCAGTCCGTGTGGGAAACCTGAGACACTGCCACACTATCGTTAATGTTACCGCAGAGGAGAAGAGCATCAGCAGTGGTATGGTAGGTGACCATATGATGGCCAGAGCAGATGTTTGGTGGTACTGTGGTGATAAGGTGCTCAGAGATTATCTCCCAAGGAATTGGACAGGAACCTGTGCGTTAGTTAGATTAATTATGCCAGTAACGATAATCCCATTAGAAGGAGATTCTTTAAATCTGTTTAGTTCAGCGTCATCCAGCAGAGGTAAATTGCACAGAAGACATAGAAATATTATGTCCGCCTCATTTGATAGCCATGTTTACTTGGACAGCATCGGAGTACCCAGAGGAGTGCCAGATGAATTCAAGGCTCGGAATCAAATAGCTGCTGGATTTGAATCTATTTTCATATGGCCCACAATGAATAAAAACGTAGATTGGATCAATTACATTTATTATAATCAGCAGAGATTCGTTAATTACAGCAGGGATGCAATCAAGGGGATACTGGAACAATTAGAAAAAACGTCTCTTATGACCTTTCAAAATAGAATGGCTTTGGACATGTTGCTCGCTGAGAAGGGAGGGGTGTGTAAAATGTTTGGGTTAATGTGTTGCACGTTTATTCAGTGTCCAGGGCCTTAGCAGGGCTCACCTCACTTAGCAAAGAATTGGCTGAGAACTCCGGAGTGGACAACGAGTTCACAAGCTTCATAGAAAGATGGTTCGGGAGGACCAGCGGTTGATGATGCCGTTGATGGCTCCCGAAGTGGAAGTGGAAGTGGAGGTGGAAGAGCAGAGCTTGGGAAATGTCTTGCTCCATTCACCCCCACCCCCAGAGTATTATGACATGGTGAAGAAAATGGAAAAAGGAAGTTGAAGATGGATTGTGGAAGTTGAAGGAAGGGTTAGTGGTGGTGTAGATGCGGAGATTTGGGGAGAGAAAGTATTAAGAAAGGAGAAATTAAATGAGAAAGAAACTGAGTGATTAATGAAAGAACTGTATTAACATGCGAGTGATTCCCTGAGTCAGAGATCCTGTGCAGCAGAGCCCAGCCCAGAGACCTCTCTGTGCTTCTAGGCTTCCTTTCACAGCTACACTTGTTGCTTCATCACCGACCTCCATCATGCTTCTGTCAGTACGAGAGGCTTCACCATCAGACCAGAGACTCCAGATGTCACATCAGTGAGCTGCGACCCGCTGGGTGCAGGTAGTATGAAGGAGTATCATACAACTCTAGTAATAGAACAACACACTGAGGTTTGGAATTAAATGATCATGATGCAGTTTTGAACCTGTTGTTCTGATCTTTTTCCGAGATAACTGGAGATGGTGGGGAACAAGGAAAATGGAGTCAGACGAAACGAGGAGACAGAGATCGGAAGCAGACAATGGAGAAGTGAAGCGCGAGTGGGAAGTACTGTGAGGCGAGGCGAAGAGTTGGAGAAGCCTAAGAAGAGCCGGTCAGGGCTTATACAACGTGCACAGTGAGACACTCACCAGCACCCCCAAGAACATTAGAGTCACACATACACGTAGACAGATATACAGACATACAATACACATAACTGTTCCTGATTTTAAGATTTTTACCTGTGTGATGAATAGAACCACACTGATATATTGCGTTATTGAAACCGTATATTATACGGTTTAGAGAGGGAGGGAATTTTTTCTTCCACAGGATTATGACTGAATGTATTAAGATGTATGCACTGTGGGTGATGAATAAAGAATTACTGGTGTTTATACTATGGAATAGTATAAAGAGAGGGAATTGTAGGGTTTTTAGAACCTAGTTTGTCAAATTTGGACTTTGCACAATGTAAAATGAGAAGTTGTTTGTGTGTACATTACAATGCATGGAATATGATAATTAATAAGGGATATTATTATGAAGGATTTGTAATTGTATGCATATGAAGGTCACTTTAATTTACTGTGAAATGATTAATGTGTGAATGGATGTTAGAAGCTGCATGCTGCATGTACTGTCGCTTTAAGGAATAGTAGTTCGCCTGAGGTGGCGGAGCTGAAGAATTGACTTTTGAGACTTTACCGAGAAGAAGGAGAAGAAGAAAGGAGGAGCTGAAGACGGGCTCCGTCACTTTAGTTGCGGGCCAATAGCGAGTAAAAGACGCTAACTGTTAATGAGTAGGAAGGGCTCTAGGCTCCATGGGTGATATAAAGTTATCTGTATGAGGTACGAGCGGCCTCTTCTCCGGACCACCAGCAAACGACGAGGACTTGTGTGCCCTGGAGTACACTGGAGGACGAAGAACAGCTCGATCGAAAGCATAACCTGTCTGCATATCACTTTTTATTAAATATTCTTTTATTATAACTTCTTCGGACCCTGGACCTTATTCCCTGCATCACCTCCCAGAGTTTAGAACTCAACATTAGCTACTCTTAGCTCCTGTGGACAGCGCGTGCTCTGTCTATAAAGACGGCATCATGTTAGCGTTAGCTACTCTGCTGTCAGTCTTACTAGCAATAAAACACATAAAAAAAACGAATAGTTAACTTAATGAAAACAAGGCAAATATACTCTCAGACAATAACTTTCCAAACAAATGAAGCCAGCTCAACTCCTACATACTTTTACAATTAGTTAACACTATATTTTCATCATTCATAGACACGTTACCTTCTGAAGGGATCCTCCATTACTCTGAGGATTTCTCAGAGTCCGTTGAGTCTTATATTAAGTGCAGGTACACATTTGAAACAGCAGGTGGCATAGGTTTCCCATTTTAGCTGGATTTAACATGCACCTATTCAACTATGTTACATGGACTCTCATGTGTTGCTTCAGATTTCCCCGTCCTGTAAATCTATTCCCGCAAACATTACAGCCAAATGGTTTCTCTCCTGTGTGGACTCTAACGTGTTTCTTCAGAGTTCCCTGATCTATAAATCTATTCCCACACACATCACAACCAAAAGGTTTCTCTGCTGTGTGGACTCTCATGTGTTGCGTCAGATTTCCCTTTATTGTCCAACTTTTCCCACACACATCACAACTGAATGGTTTCTCTCCTGTGTGGACTCTCATGTGTATCTTCAGCCTTCGCTGTTCTGTAAATCTTCTCCCACACACATCACAACTGAATGGTTTCTCTCCTGTGTGGATTCTCATGTGTTGCTTCAGATTTCCCTGTTCTGTAAATCTATTCCCACAAACATCACAACCAAATGGTTTATCTCCTGTGTGGACTCTCATGTGTCTCTTCAGATTTTCCTTTTTTGTGAATCGTTTCCCACAAACATCACAACTGAATAGTTTCTCTCCTGTGTGGACTCTCATGTGTTGCGTCAGATTTCCCTGTTCTGTAAATCTATTCCCACAAACATCACAACCAAATGGTTTATCTCCTGTGTGGACTCTAACGTGTTTCTTCAGAGTTCCCTGATCTTTAAATCTATTCCCACAAACATCACAACCAAAAGGTTTCTCTCCTGTGTGGACTCTCATGTGTCTCTTCAGTTTTTCTTGTTTTGTGAATCGTTTCCCACAAACATCACAACTGAATGGTTTACCTCCTGTGTGGACTCTCATGTGTTTCTTCAGATCTCTCTTTCCTGTGAATATTTCCCCACAACTTTCACAACTGAATGGATTCTCTCCTGTGTGGACTCTCATGTGAATCTTCAGATCTCCCCCGTCTTCACTTTCAGGTCCCGAATCTGACAAAGGTTCTTGCCACTCAACATTATTGACTTCAGTCTCAGAAGATTCTGAATCCTTTTCATCATCAGCATTTGGATGTGAATGACGATGTGGATTTAGGTTCCTGGCTGGTCCTGATCCCCCAGAGTCCTCTCTGTCAGTTTCTGTTTTTATCTGTGTCTCTGATCTGCCGGCTGGAGGCTCCGCATCTCTGTTGGCCTCCGTCAGGATTTGATCAAGCCGTGAGGTCTGAGGTTTGTCATCTTCACTCTTCACAGTAACAGCACTGAATGTGAACTTGGTGATATCGGCCTCCTCCAGCACATTAAGCTGCTCTCCCTCTAGACGGGTCCAGAGATCCTCTTCCTCTTTTATGTGGAGGGGCTCCGGGTCCTCCTGGCCCAAGTCCAGACACTCAGGGGGGACTTCTACTTTAATCTCCAACAGCTGCTGGACATCTGCAGGGAGCACATTATGGACAAAGGTGACTTCAGACTGATATCAGCTTTCATTGGTGGAGACATTCAAGGAATTTGACTAGATGTATATTTGTTGCTCTTCATGTACAAACACAGAAATACATAATACAAAACAATAACACAATGACATTAGTAAACAGAAGGATAGTGCGGAGTGCAAAGGGCGCTAGAATAATTAGGAATGTTTAATATAAAAGATTGCTTTGGCGGATGTCACACACACTTCATACAATACTAATATTTAGATTGACACTGATGCTATTCACACATTAAAGATCAGTAAGTATGTAAACTATGGAATATATTGTACGGTTTCATCATTAAATTTACTTCTGAGAATGTTTGTGGCGAGAAATCAAATCATAATTTTGAATAGTGCTAGTTGCTCCAACACTTGTTGAGTTGAGAAGCTTAACAAACAGCAAGCTGGCGTCTGAGAAGGTCTCAAGCTAGCGCAGGACTGGCTCATCTCGAACGAGCCTATTGAAAAACAAGACACTTGGGATGAACCCATAATGCATCCCTGTTTCCCTCACGTCCAGTCCGTAAGTTATCTGTTGATACATTGAGTGGTTAGGTTTTTCCCTAATGTTCAACGTGCTCCGGCACGGAGAAGTGTGAATAGCCATCTGGCGACATGTTCAGTAGCCTGTGCAATAACCCTTTATTATGAAACATGTTTAGCTTGTGTGTCAGTGTGTGCGTTTGCTCTTGAACCGTGAATTTCATGACTGTATCAGAACCTAATTTCCAGGTATCTACAGAATGTAGAAAGTATTTAGTTAACCCCTTCAGTTTATTCTGATTTGTTTTGTATGATGTAACGGTAAACTGTAATTCTCGTCGCTCGTTCTCTGAGTTCTGAGTGTGTGCGTCTGAGTGTAGAGAACAAGTTGTGACATTCAAACAAATCCTGTTAAGGTTTCTGATTTGTATTTTTCTTTATTTTTTATCAATTATTTATTGTTCCGACAGCTCAGATTCCTTTAAACAAAAATATACATATTTTTGTGCACTTTATTTAAAAAAAGACTATATATTTGGCAGATGTGAAGAAGATTTTTTGCACTGTCAGCTATGTTTTTGAATAAAGGGTTGGAAATTAATGCCTTTAGTTTTTTTTAATCCAATTACATTTCAATTCATCGATTGAAAAAATAAACAGATTAAACGATTATTAAAATAATCGTTCGTTGCAGCCCTAGTCTTTTCCTTGCGTCTTTGTCCCTCCCACCAGGGATGCATCGAGAGATGCAAGGAAACCATGCGAGGAGAGAGGAAACGAGGAAATAGGCTTGTTTGAGGTTTGAGTTGAGCCAGTCCTGATCAGAATCGATCAACGCACAATGCATGCTGGTTAGATTTATGTTCGACTTGATCCCGACTGGCTCTGACGTCATGCACACGACCAGCAACGACCTCACAAGAGCGAGGCAGCCGCAGGTTTTACAGCCAGGTGTCAGTCGCTCTCCACCGACTGCATGACCCAGTGCATGATGGGAAACGCCTGGCTGTCAGCAGATCAGAGAGCTGATTTGCTCTTAGATTTGACAACAAACACATTTTGTAGAGAATCCTATTTTTCTATGTAGTTGTAATAGTTAACGCTCGATTGTTGGCAAATAGTCTCAGGTTGAATCTAAAACCATATCTTGTGTGGCTGATAATATTAAAGCTTATTTATACAACACATATCAAAGCAAGTAGACCACAAACACTTTGATCACTTTAATTCATTCACCTGGTGCAATATCTAATACGTGCAATACGTACTTTTTTTTATATACTTATATTTATTTTGTATTCAGTCTGTGTATTTAATATTCTTCTTACTGCTTTTTTATTTTAATTCCTGTTTATTTATAATACTTGATTTTGAACTTTTTATCTACTTGTGAGCAATGCTGCTGTAATCCTGTAATTTCCCCACTGCGGGACTAATAAAGGATTATCTTATTTAACTCCTTGTATTTGTATTCTTAAAGCCTACATTTTCCGTCGCAAACTAAAAACACATCTTTTTCGACTACACCTTGAATAAGGAAGGTAGCGCCGTAGTAGCACTTTAGTAGCACTTACTGATAGCACTTTGTAGTCTAACTTTATTGAAACTGTACTTTCTTGATTCTTGTTGTTCTGAGTTTGTACTCATGGTGGAATTGCACTTATTGTAAGTCGCTTTGGATAAAAGCGTTGTAAGCGTGTGTCAATTATTGGATGCCTGGAAGAACTCAGTTCGACAACTTCTCTCGTTCTCTATATTTATTTACTAAATGATCACAAGTAAAGTAGCAAGCGCTGCAATTGCAAAAGCAGTGAGTGGTACAGCAACACGCAGGTTGGTCAAAGAACAACCGCCCCACCACGGAAGTGGGGCCTTTCATACACAGTTTATCGTCACAGGTTCGTCTCGCCTCGTCCTAACATCTGATTCGCTCTGTCCTGTCAAGAGGAGGAGAATCCCGTGTTCTCATCTTTTCTCACAAGACTGGAACGTGCAACGACCAGTCTGCTTCCAGAATGTCAATATACTGATAAACAGTTGTGGGTGTTGAAGTGCGCAGGCGTGTGACTAACTTCCCTTGGGAACTGGACATTTCATAGACACAACAGCTGCATAGCTGTGTTATACTGACCTCGCTAGCCTGAACTTTAATAGACATGAAGAGTAATACAATGAAGAATATCTACAGAATATAAGGATTTATATTATCACGTCAGCTAAATGAAATGTAATGTAATGTAAATTATTCTAATTCTGTGTGGAAGGGGGACCTAGCAAAGTAAGTGTTTCATTGTACGGAGTAAATGTCTGTTAACAGTGTATATGGACAATACAAATATCTTGAATTTAATTCTGCATGTTTAAAATTGAACAATGAGACAGTTTAGTAGCTTTGTACTCTCTGACTAATACCGTGGTTTCACTTTTATATTCTTCTTTAGTTTGTATTCCAACCTCGTTAATAAAGTAAAACTTTGTTGGGTTGTTCATGTCGTCTGCATGAGAAACAAAGTATCTAATGATCTTTTTTGTAGTCCATCTCCTGAACATTGTAGTGTCCCCGTGCAGACTGACGTCACTAACGTCACTAACATGCGCCTGCCGTTGCGTTATGGAGCTAAATCCAGGTCATATGTTTTGTTCATTTGAAAAAAAGATTTGAACCTGAAAAATCAAGTTTTATTGTTGAACTTTGAAAAATAATATATTAATAAACTCTTTTTTTCACAGTTTCAAATCATTTTTTTCGAGTTCAAAACTTCTTTTCAGATTCAGATCGTTTCTTTTCAGGTTCAGACTTTTGGGCCGGATCTGGCGTGGGGGCGTGGTTTCAACTGCAAGGGCGTGGTCTCATGAGTGACAGCTTAACAATGAAGGCTGAGAACCAGCCTCAACCACGTTGCCTTCAGGTAACGTGGGAACCGTGAGCATTATGACTCACTATACCTTCATACAGCATATTCACGGGATTGGCAGTAAACTAAATTGATGCCAGTGACACTGTTTAGCAAGCTGTTTGAGACCATACTTGGCATGAATGGCAGTATAAGATCAATAAAGATAAGATAATTAAGATCAAGGACAGCCTCACGGCCGGGTAGTGAAGTTTACAGCAAACGGATCTGTTTATAGTCTCAGTGGAACATCTGCCTCACGCAAAAATAATAAACCAGTTCATTCAAAACCAGTTCATCTCACAGCGGACGGCATCGCAGGGACACGCTGTGTTCACAGTTGTGCGAAACGTCAGATATTAGTGTGTCGTTTTTGAACGGGACAACCCGGCATAGTTTATTGCTCTTATACTGCCATTCATGCCAAGTATGGTAAAAATATATCATTTCAAAAATAAAACTTGATTTTTCGGGTTCAAATCTTTTTTCCAACATGTGACCTGGATTTAGCTCCATATTGCGTAATAACTACGTATTTAGTGAAAGAGGAGTCGGATTCTCTAAACACAGCGGTTGTCTTTTCCTAATGCCGTGTTCACACCAAAACAGTTGCGAATATTCGCAACGCCACTTCGCCTATATCGCGCCGCCCGGCAAAAAACTCGCTCTAGTGGTTAATTAGTTTTTTGCAACCATCGCTGGGGAAAGGGGGCGGGGCTTATCTCCATGTCAGTGAAAACATTTACTATTTACACCATTGAAATAACCACTAGTTCTGCTTTATACTTGTTGAGAAAGTCCCACACACGTCGGAACATCAAACGCCCCCGTGTCTGGGTTCATAATATTATCCGTAGCCGTGTCTGGGTTCATAATATTATCTGTAACCGTGTCTGGGTTCATAATATTATCCGTAGTCGCACACAGCTCCAATTCCTCCGGGACGAGTGTCTGAATGAAGCCACTTCCAGCGCTCCTTCAGCGGACCCGCAGTCTGATTCAGTAACGGCAGAACGAGCTTTTCAACTCTGATTGGCTTTCGCAACTCCGCGTCGGCGAATTATTCGCTGGAGATGAAATATTTCAACACCAGCGAAAAGGCGAAAAAGCGGATTTGCGAATATTCGCAACGCCATTTCGCCTCTATCGCGCCGCCCGGCGAAAAATTTGCTTTTCCGCAACCTAACGCGGCTGTGCATTGATTTAACATGTAATCTGGACGCGCGACTATTTCGCAACGCTTTTGGTGTGAACACGGCATCCTCATGAATTCTCCTTCCCGTCTTTCCTTGACCCCGTGACGTTTTCCACAGAGGTCAAGGAAAAGTGGTTAGGAGGAAATGTTTTCACTATTCTACCGCACGAGGAGGAAGTTGTTCTGCGCCGCCATTTTGTCCCATAAACTCTCCACGTGCAAATCCCGTAAAAGAAACGGAGAAACAGTTTGACCAGAGGATCGTCGGGTGTTTAACCTTTGTATGGTGTTCATTTTTGTGTTACTCAGCAGGTGTTGTGGGTCTGTTGGACCTGCTGTATTTTGGGGGTTTTTATTCAACACAATCAAACAATTTTATGTTAAAATACTCAACAGATGTTTTGTTCATCCCAATTAGAAGCAATATAAACAGCAAATATGGTTAATATTTGCCCTTTAACTTTGTTATAACACATTTAAGAATTAAAGTGCTACTCGTTTTTTGTTGATAAAATCAATTATAATCAAGATGAGTGGACAAAATTCAACAAATTTACAAATGAAGCAAGGTTGTTCATAACTATTGACTTTTATTTATTTGAATTTCATTAGTAATGAGGTAATTTTACATAGCACAACATAGGGCTGTGGCTGGCTGCTGATGGGCTGGTCCTGTGGCTCGTCTTCTTTTTGGCTGATGCTCAATCTCATTCAGACTCTGAATCTTCAGAAATATGATCTTCATATTCTGACACTTCTTCATCTACCTCATCACCATCTTCTCTCTCTTCAAAAATCAATTCCAAGGCCCTCTCAGCAGAGAATCTTTTGGCCATCTTGATCAGTTGTGATAAGGAACCACACTGGCAACACTATATTTATAGTGTCCCACCCCAAACTTTCAGTTGGGTTAGAAAATAAGGATTGGTTCCCGTGAGACAGAGGGGGGGTGTGAGAGCAGGCAGGTGCAGGTGTTTGAATTTTGCAAACTTGTGTGGGAACGGCGCGCGCGCGTGCATACACACACACTGATTTACAGCAGGCCCACAAACACACACACACACACAGAGGGTAAACAGTGTGGGAATGTGAGAGCAGGCAGGTGTAAGTGCTTGAATTTTGCATCAAACTTGTGTGGGAACGGCGCGCGCGCACACACACAGATTTAAAGCACACACGCACACACACACACACACACACACACACACACGAGGAGGACAGACTGAAGGTACACAGGACCTACAATTTCCACACTGTTATCAGCCCGGGTCCAGTGGACCTGAACCCCCTGTATGTAATATAAATGTGTAGGGGGGGGTTACGGTGTGCGGTCGATGAAAATTTTGTCTGATATATGTTCTTCGCAGAAAATGAGCCAAGGCCAATAAGTCTGAGTTTGAAAAAAATAATGAATCATATTATTTTTGTTTTGATGAAAAATGAAAACGGGTCCCACAGACCGGTGTTACAGATTAACTGGTTTTTTGAATTAACTGGTTTATGTTCGCGTGCGTGAGGCAGATGTGTCGTAGGAGTGGCCTTCAGGACCCTGTTGACTAACTAGGAAATACACATTTCGATTGCATAGCCTCTCTGTCACATTGTATCTTTGTAAAGAATATAAACGGAACAGTTTACTGTAAAATGTCCTACCTGTCCGTGAGGTTGTGCGCGGACAAGAGTGAACGAAAAAGTAGGTGACTCTGTTGATGCCTGTTCAATATGCTACTAACGTCAATAAAAACAACAGCATTGGCACGAAACGGTATCCATCTTCATTACGAAAATATCACTTGTTGACTGTTGACAAAAATAAAATCAAAACAAAGTTGCGATTCCAGGCAAGAATCGAACCGCTGAACGTGAACATGCTTTACTCCCTTAGTGACCCTGAACTACCACTGAGCTATCATGAGAACATACATTCTCATAAATTGACATTAGTAAATAGATCCCTAATAACCACCATCAACTGCGTTTCCCTCTGGCACATCAACGTTAATGCACGTGTGCTGCCTATGCAATCACGTATTTGATTCGGGTCTAAATGATTTAAGAAGAAAAGGCAGCAGGTGTTAGAATATATTCTACTATAGACTATATTCCAAGGTTACTACATGCCTAATTTGTAAAAGTTCAAGTTTTATTATTGTGAAGTATTTTCTAATGTGAACATGATATCCTTTGTACTTTCACCCAGTATCAACTCAAGATAGCTCAGTGGTAGTGCATGTCCGTAGTCTTTAATACAAAACATTAGCGATGTGAGACAGCACAGTGTTGTCACAAGTTCATCTGAGCGATCAGTTTCCCACAGCTGACAGTAGACATATCTGGGTGGAAACACGTTTCACGTTTCACTTACACACTGTATGAAGAGTAAACTCGTCTCATATCGACTTGACGTCTGTTAACAATGTATGACTTAAATATCAGATCGAAATGTGTATTTCCTAGTTAGTCAACACTGGTCCTGAGAGGCCACTCCTACGACACATCTGCCTCACGCACGCGAACATAAACCAGTTAATTCAAAAACCAGTTAATCGGTAACACCGGAACACCATACAAGGGTTAAAAGTTCCTCCCTGCTGAATGTAACCAGAGAAGGAGAGCTGGAAACGAAACACATTCACCAGAAGTCTCTCTGACTACAATTAATGACCTGAAAACGGACTCAGATGAGACTTAAACCCGTAAAACGAGCATGAACACCGGGAACAAGAAGTAAAAAGCACAAACCTGATCTGTGGAGCTGAACTCGAGGGTTCAGCCTCCAGTAGTTTGGCTCGTCGCTCATTTTCTCTGAAACGAGAAACGTCCTCCTCGTGATCTGCTGTTAATCTGTCAAACAGCTCGTGATGTGTCCTTTCGTGTCGAGGCTTGAAGCTTGTGTCGAGTAATCCAGGTGCAGCCCAAGTCTCTGTTCCTGTGTTGATCGCTGCTATCGCTACATGACCGAGCTACATGCTAGGTGGCTAACACTCGCTAGCTTCTCAGGACTTTACCGGACAATTCCTTTAAAGCTCACAGCGGGTCCGCGTGTCTCTCTATGGCTCCACTGAGCTCTCCATCCGGCTGCAGCTGCTTCACCTGGTAGACACAGAGCTGGAGGAGAGAAGCTGCTGCTGCTTCTACTTCTTCCTTCTTCTTCTTCTTCTACTTCTACTTCTTCTTCTTTGAGGTTTATTGGCGGTGAGCAAACAACTGTTTGGTGCATTACCGCCACCAACTGGTATGGAGTGTGAATCAGGATCTCTAGTTCTTTGATTATAAAACAAATATTTATATTTACATACACTTATAAATTCAACAAAACAAACAAAAGGGCTCATATTTTCTAAATAATATTTGCTATTCTTAGATACTGAAATAGTACTTGATAGCACTTACTTGAGTTATTTTTCAGAATATCTGTTATATCTAACTCTACTTTTTCCTTGCAGAGGCTTCCAATTATCTGTCTTCTTTCATGCTCATATTTCTGACAGTGTAAAATAACATGTTCTATTGTTTCCTCTTGTTCACAATAGTCACACTTGCCTGTTTCATGTTTCCATATTTTTTATAGCGTACTGTTAAGCCCAGTGAGTCCAAATCTAAGTCTTGATATCACTGTTTCTTCTCTCCTGTTCCTTCCTGCACATCTCATTTCTCCCACTTTCCTCTGGACTCTATCGTCCGTTTCTGTCCTCCTCTCATTGCTTCTGCCACCTTTCCTTTAACCTCTTTTTAATAATACTTTTGCTTTCTGCTTCACTGAAATTGACTGCAACATTTGTGAAGTTATTTCTGCAGCTTATTCTTCCATTTCCTTCCCTTTGACACCAACATGAACCCAGAGGAGCTCTACTGTCAGACCCATCATTTAATTATTTATACTGTTTGTTGTATTTCAATGAGGATGTCTGGTCTACTATCTGAATGACTGTCCTGTAAACTGTCTGTGATGAACTAGAAGAGAGAATCTCCACGCTGTACCAGACCCATAGAGCCGAGCAGTTAATGGATACCATCATCTTCGGACCAGCACAAGCCGACACAACCTGTACCCGAGTGTCTGATATGCTCCTTGTCCCGCTGCATGAGTTAATATGAGTGTTAATGTTGGAACAATGCTTTATAAATGATGAATTAAGTGTTTACTCATACATAACTAATGCTATATAGTGTGTAGTTATTATAAAGTGTTACACTTTTCTGTTGTTGTACATAGTTTTTTGGTTTGTTCATTTGTTTATGAATTGGGTAACAATGTGGGCACCTGGGGTTATATATAGGAGTCGGCAGGTACAGGACCAGCATGCACCTGGGGTTATATATAGGAGTCGGCAGGTACAGGACCAGCATGCACCTGGGGTTATATATAGGAGTCGGCAGGTACAGGACCAGCATGCACCTGGGGTTATACATAGGAGTCGGCAGGTACAGGACCAGCATGCACCTGGGGTTATATATAGGAGTCGGCAGGTACAGGACCAGCATGCTCCTGGGGTTATATATAGGAGTCGGCAGGTACAGGACCAGCATGCACCTGGGTATGCCTATGTGTTTTTTTTTTTTACCAGAGCAGGATCGGCAGCATTAGGAGTTCCTTTGTTCTTTTGTTTGATTGCTTGTTTTTTTGTTTGTTAAATAAATTATCAGAAAAACTGAATCCTGTCTGTAAAATGCATCCTTTTTCCTGCGTTAACCATAAACCCTTTGATTTATGTTTGTTTCTGATTTATCGGACAAATGGCCACTACCATTATATTGAAGGAATCTTCTTATTCTCCAGAGACCAATTTCCTCAAGGGGGTTAATAAAGGATTTCTTCTTCTTCTTCTTCTTCTTCTTCTTCTTCTTCTTCTTCTTCTTCTTCTTCTTCTTCTTCTTCTTCTTCTTCTTCTTCTTCTTCTTCTTCTCTGATGCTCAAAAACTGCTGCTGCTGTCCTCAGACATGAAGAGTTACTGACTGCTGACCCCTGGTGGTGAAAACAGGTCAGTGCACCAGAGTGTAAAATGTTAAAACGGGCCAGAGCTCAGTGGTTGGTGCTTCTCCTTCAGTAAGTACAGCCTGGACTATGGCCTCCACCTCCTCCCCAGAGAGGATAACCCAAATATTATACATGTTGAATAGTTTTGAACCTGATTTTGTTATCACACTTTTAAAATCAGAATTAAATACCAGATTAAAGGTTAAGGCTGGTGTGATTTGTTGATGTTCGATGGCCCAATCCCAATGTCCCCCTTAAACCCTGAACCCTCAAGGACTCAATACGTCACCTTTTAAGTGGTTGAGTGTGAGAGACTGTAGGGCTTGAAATGGTGTTAAAACAAATGGGACAGCACTTTGCTGCAACATATCACGTTACCATGACAACGTAACAAAATATTGTGTACAATACATATTTATCTTATACTTTTACTCCCCGATTTGAACGTCTTCCAGGCTCTTTCCTCACGAGAAGAGACGTCATTTAAAATAATCGATTTACTTGTTTTTGTCAAGACAGCTTCAATAACAAAACAAAATGTTTGACAAATAAATATCCTTGTCGTTCAAGAGAACAAACGATCATGAAGACAAACACAGATCATGTAAATAATCATTAGCATAACTTGGAAATACTTTCAATAATCTGTTAAACCTGCTGGGAAACTATGAACGTTACGTTGCTGAAGACTGCTGTAAAGTGATCAAACTGTTGTAAAGTGATCAAACTGCTGTAAAGTGATCAAACTGCTGTAAAGTGATCAAACTGCTGTAAAGTGATGAAACTGCTGTAAAGTGATCAAACTGTTGTAAAGTGATCAAACTGTTGTAAAGTGATCAAACTGCTGTAAAGTGATCAAACTGCTGTAAAGTGATCAAACTGCTGTAAAGTGATCAAACTGCTGTATTGATATTCTCTCTGGTGTTGAACTGCAGCTTCAGCCCTCATTCTTTTATTTGACTTCAGCTCCAGAAGCTTTGATGAAAGAGTTAAACTGGACGAGCTCTTCAGTCTGAGTCATGTTTCTGATTATCATCTTTTGAATCAACTATTTTGTTACATTACAATAAAACATATCAAGTCAACACGAGTTGTGTGATGTTTCATAAACTGTTGTCTGCATATTCTTATGATCAGATTATAATCTGCATGTAAACCAAAATAACATAAAGGGATATGAGACACACATATATGACACACATTATTAGTGGGAGAACACTGGCATCAGAGTTTAGTAGGCTCTGCAGAGAATCATCACAAAGTCTTGGAAGCGCTGACTGAGTTCTGTCATGAGATGTGATGACAGACACATATTTCCTCATTTTAGCAGAAAGGTTGATGTCTGAAAAAGCTGCTCTGATTTCAGACAGCGTGGGGAAGAGCACAGCGTTGACGTTACGTAGTTGTGTCTCAAAGAGACGGAGCTTCACACAAAATGCTTTCATGTGTGCGTGGTGTTGTGCTACTACCTGCTCTTTGCCTTGCAGGCTAGACTAGAAATGTGAAGTCTGCAGCCGTGGAGGGTCACTCAGTTTATGAAGAGGTCGGTCCTTCTCTTTCAAAAACTGGTCAATATCTGACCTCAGGGAATAAAACCGCTGCAGCGCGGAGCTGCGACTGAGCCGCGACCGCAGAGTGAGAGATCAACATCAGACAGGAAAGCTGGAACTGTGAGGCTCTGTGTTATTAAGTCGCCGTCTGAGAGGTTTCCCGTGTCGCGCTGTGAGCTGAGCGACCTCATAGCTGCTCGTGTGGCATTTTCTTGTGTTTTGTTCGGTCGGCAAAAATGAGATTGTTGAGCTAGACTTTCTCTCCTTTATATTTTTAGAACTTGAAAAATGGGCCGTAATTGACCTGCGGCCGTAGTTTGGACACCCCTGATTTAAAGGGATCTAGAGGTAAAGTTTTAGATGACATAATATACCCCTCCGTTCACTCCCAGCTTTCCAGGAGAAGAGTGCAAAACCTCGGTAACGGCTTAGCAGCGATTATTTGACGATTTTTCATGAACCAAACAAGACTTGAACTAAATTAAAAATCCCCTTTAAAAATGAGGACTTTTGCAGAAATGTTCATCAAATAAAAACTAAATGATAATGCGAAAGATGGCCGGTAAGGTTAGCAGGAATAACATAACAAAACTAAATCAAAACCAGCTTGTAAAATTATCACAATATTCACCCCGAGTTCCTCCTTAACCTTAACAAAATAGCTGAAGTACATTTTGTTCTTTGACCTCCAGAAATGTAGCAGTCAGCACCAAGTATGAAAAGCAGAACATTGGCCATCTTGCTCTTTTCCACACAGAATATCAGGACAGTGTTAAGGGAAGATCAAACAAAAAATATTTTGGATTGAATTGATATTATTCATATATATGTTAAACTGTTTGCTTGCCTGTAGACAATAGTAAAAAATTTAATAAAGTCTTTCTAGGTGACACTATGCACTAATTGGATAAGGCAGTTAAAAACTGTCTCTACTATCCATCATATATTTTCGAAGAACCTTCCTGTGAGTTTACAGTTACATAGAAGCTTATTTCTAGAGAATTATACAATACAATGGGATCTGTAAAATAAAGTGTCACCAAAGTTTCAGGAACACAAAGTAAACTTGCATAAGTTTCTTTTTAAGTAGATTTTAAAACATTACAGATATTTTAGTTTGTTTTTAGTTTCCTACATCACAGACACATGTTATGTTGTCATGTTTTATTAATCAGCTGTTCAAAACACTTTCCCTTCAATCTCATTTACAAACAAATTACATTTCAATAATTTACATATATTTTTAAATAAACACAAGAGAAAGACAAACACTTCCATCATTAATCTTTCACAACTGGAAGAAACTAATTATCTCCTGTGTGGATGTAACCTCTGTCAGATGTCTCCTGGTCAAATTAATCTCCTGGAGCTGGGCAGGCTTGTGGCAACAGCAGGTTTATTGTGTTTCTCCATTTATGACAAAAGGACATACTGACATTCTCACTTCTAAAGGGATCCTCCGTTACTCTGAGAATTACCCACATTTATAAACTAGTACAGTGAAAAAGTGATCGTATAGTGGATTTAACATGTGAATAAAATAAATGAAATTGAACAGAAAATGTCTCTCTCTCTTAAAAGGCATGAGGAGAAATACAAAATATATTTATACAGATTTCACACCATGGACTGTTACCTTATTTTAACATATTTTACATTTTATAATAACAATTGTGTACCCGAGTAAAAACATGTAGACTATAGAAAATACTTCTGCATGTTTAAAACATTACCACAACAATAGAACAACATACTGTAACATACCTGCATTTATGACAAAAGGACACATGTAACAGTCAGCTCCTGTGGACAGCGTGTGCTCTGTCTATAAAGACGGCATCACGTTAGTGTTAGCTACTCTGCTGACATTCTTACTAGCAATAAAACACATGAAAAAACGAATAGTTAACTTAATGAAAACAAGGCAAATCTACTCTCAGACAATAACTTTCCAAACAAATAAAGCCAGCTCAACTCTTACATACTTTTACAATTAGTTTGTAATGGTATGACCGGTTTAGTTGGGGTGCCAGTTAGGTCTGTGCCTAACAATATCTTCCTCAGGGTGTGAGTCGATATGTAGTCATTAGTTTGGTCAACCGCACACAGGGCTCAAGTAGAGAGTACAATCCCCCTCACACACTGAACCCTCAAAAGGTACATCCCCACAAGCATTACACAGGAATATTGTTCATCACAATTAACAACCACACAGATATCAGTCCTTTTTAGATGCTTGTGAATTTACAGTTCATTGCAGGCACAATACACACATTGAGTCCATCACACAGTTTCCCCAAAGTCCATCCCGTAATTTCCCTCTCATTCGCTTCCCCGTGCAGCTCAGCTCAGCTTACCCCATACAGGAAAAATAGTTGGTCAACCAAAAAAGATCCCTCACGGTTTCAGAACGTGGGTGCGTCTGTGACAGGGACTGTGTGAGTGTGTAGTGATACCAAATCGCTACAAGTTAACACTATCTTTTCCACAGACATTCATTCAGACACGTTACCTTCTAAAAGGGATGCTCCGTTACTTTTAGGATTTCCCAGAGTCCGTTGCGTCTTATATTAAGTGCAGGTACACATTTGGAACAGCAGGTGGCATAGGTTTACCATTTTAGCTGGATTTAACATGCACCTATTCAACTATGTTACATGGACTCTCATGTGTTTCTTCAGATTTCCCTGTCCTGTAAATCTCTTCCCACAAACATTACAACCAAATGGTTTCTCTCCTGTGTGGATTCTCATGTGTTGGTTCAGATTTCCCTGTTCTGTAAATCTATTCCCACAAACATCACAACCAAATGGTTTATCTCCTGTGTGGACTCTAACGTGTTTCGTCAGAGATCCCTGTTGTGTAAATCTTTCCCCGCAAACATCACAACAGAATGGTTTCTCTCCTGTGTGGACTCTCATGTGTTTCTTCAGAGTTCCCTGATCTATAAAACTATTCCCACAAACATCACAACCAAAAGGTTTCTCTCCTGTGTGGAATCTCATGTGTCTGTTCAGATTTTCTTGTTTTGTGAATCGTTTCCCACAAACATCACAACTGAATAGTTTCTCTCCTGTGTGGACTCTCATGTGTTCCTTCAGACTTCCCTTTCTAGTCAAACTTTTCCCACAAACATCACAACTGAATGGTTTCTTTCCTGTGTGGACTCTCATGTGTCTCTTCAGACTTCCCTTTTTTGTCAAATTTTTCCCACAAACATCACAACTGAATAGTTTATCACCTGTGTGGACTCTCATGTGTTCCTTCAGACTTCCCTTTCTTGTCAAACTTTTCCCACAAACATCACAACTGAATGGTTTCTTTCCTGTGTGGACTCTCATGTGTCTCTTCAGACTTCCCTTTCTTGTCAAACTTTTCCCACAAACATCACAACTGAATGGTTTCTTTCCTGTGTGGACTCTCATGTGTCTCTTCAGACTTCCCTTTCTTGTCAAACTTTTCCCACAAACATCACAACTGAATGGTTTATCTCCTGTGTGCGCTCTCATGTGTTCCTTCAGACTTCCCTGTAATGTAAATCTTTTCCCACAAACATCACAACTGAATGTTTTCTCTCTGGTGAGAACTCTTGACTGTGATTCTTTCTTTTGCTTCACTCTAAAACATTTCTTTCTAACCAAACAGCTGGAGGACATTTTTCCAAAATGACACATCATGTGTCTCTGCAGAAACCCCTTATAGGAAAACCGTTTACTACACTTGAAGAAGCTGAAGGATTTGTTGCCAGCGTTACATCTCAAATTACTTACAAAGGCTTCCTTATATTTTAGTGTAGCTGACCTGCCGGCTGGAGGCTCCGCCTCTCTGTTGTCCTCCGTCTGGCTTTGATGAAGCTGTGAGGACACAGTAACAGCAGTGACTAGGAACTTAGTGATATCGGCCTCCACCAGCACATTAAGCTGCCCTCCCTCTAGACGGGTCCAGAGAGCCTCCTCTTCCTCTTTTATGTGGAGGGGCTCCGGCTCCTCCTGGTTCAGGTCCAGGCACTCAGGGGGGACTTCTGCTTTAATTTCCAACAGCTGCTGGAGATCTGCAGCTAACATATTATGGACAACGGTGACTTCAGACTGATATCAGCTTTCATTGGTGGAGACATTCAAGAAGTTCGACTAAATGTATATTTGTTTCTCTTCATGTACAACACAGAAAAACATAATACAAAACAATAACATTTGTAAACATCAGGACAGTCGTGCCGAGTGCAAAGGGTGCTGGAATAAATATGGAATGTTTAATGTAAAAGATTGCTTTTAAACGAGGTAGGCGGATGTTCCATACACTTCATACAACGATACTAATGTTTAGTTTGATAGTGATGATATTAACACATTAAAGATCAGTAAGTATTTAAAAGGGATTTCCTGTTCTGATGTGAGGTCAGAAAGAGGATGTTGTATGTGTACGGATTTTAAAGCCGTCTGAGGAAAATTTGAAATTTGTGATTTTGGGCAACAAAAAATTTATTGAAATAGATTTGTGTCCGACTTTCAGCGACGACCTAATAATAAAGCTTATTCATGAATAACATTTCAAAAGCGAGCAGCAAAGGTTTTTCACAGGCAGACATACAAAGAATAAAGGATAGCATACAAAGCAGATACAGACATTTCTACATAAATATATATATTTACAAACACGTGAATAAATCCAAATGAGGTCTGCAAACCACAAGTAGCTTCCAAATCGGATCTAACAGGATGCCATTGTTTCTGTGACTTTGTTTATTCTTTAAAGTCAGCTGAAAACAGACTTGACCGCAGTTTTTTGTCAACACCTGAGGCCTGTCTCACGAAGCTGGATTAACATACCCGGGGTTTCCCTCAGTTATCCAGCTGCATTTAACCAGATGTCCGCAGTCTCGCTTATTGGTCTCACGAAGCCGGTTATCAACTCGTTAAGTGAACCCAGGAGTGTCTCATCTAGATCTGTGCTCGTGCACATGAAAGGGGCGGAGTTAACTCCGTTAGCCCAATTGTGCACCATGGAGAAGCCGCCGAGAGCAACGTATTTTACAACGGAGGAGCAAACCATGATCTTAAGAATGTACGGAAAATATAGAGAAAGAATACAAGCAAAAAGCAACACTGCTGCAGCAGCCAGAAGCCGCAAGGAATCGTGGGGAAAAAAAGAAAAAAAATGCACGTTTTAACAATTTAACCTCATTTCAGTTGCAACCCCAGTGGAGCTAAAAGAATGGGAGCAAGTTAAAACCAAATACAAGAACATAGTTCAAAGCGGTCAGTAAGTTTATTATAATATCTTCCAGGCTACATGTGGCTCCAGCAGCTGGCAAATGTGCCTCAGTCATTAATCTGTACCGCTCGTACAAAACCTCCTCAGGGAACTTGAACGGGTTTTGCCAGCACGAAACACACGCTCTCTGTGGAGCGCTGCTCTTACTATCCGTGCGCCTTCTTCAACGGGATTCTGTAGAAATGGGCAGGCCATTTTTCCAAAACAATGATTGGACAGTAGGCGGTCTTCTATACCCGCTGAGATCTTATCCGGGAACTTAACCTGCTCCGGAGCAGGTTAGGCGTTCAGCGTAAATTACCGGGGCAACATACCCCACTAAGAAGTGAACCAGCTTCGTGAGACAGAAAACCCAGGGTTAATCCAGAAGTTACCTCGCTAAACCGAAATCCAGCTTCGTGAGACAGGCCTCTGCTGCTGCCGCTTTAGAAAGCACCATAGCCCAAAGACAGCACTGGTGACAATTACTAATGACCTTCTAGTTGCATCAGATAAATGACTCATCTTTGTACTTGTCTTGTTAGACCTTAGTGCTGCAGTCGACACCATTGACCTATTACAGAGACCAGATCAGTCGATTGGCATTAAAGGCACCGCACTAAGCTGGTTTAAGTCCTGTTTATCAGATCGATCGCAGTTTGTTTATGTAAACAATGAAGCCTCGATGAACACCAACGTTAGTCACAGAGTTCCACAAGGTTCTGTGCTTGAACCAATTGTATTCACCTTATGTGCTTCCTTTAGGCCAGGGGTGTCAAACTAATTTCCACCCCGGGCCACATCAGCATCATGGTCGCCCTCAAAGGGCCGGTTGTAACTGTACAGTGGCGGACTGTGGATTTTCTACCTGCACTTTCAGTGGATCAGCTGTTTTTCAAAGCGTTTTTGTCACAGTTAACATAACATAACTCTAATAAGAACATGCATGTGGTCTGGGGCAGTGGTTCAACTGGTCTGGCTGCAGGACTCACCATCACCCCTGAATGACCCGCCGAGATCCAAAGCGAGGAACATTTTCAACTTCTCAATTTGATTTAATGAAAGCATGGTGCCATTTGAACCTGAGATAGTTCAGCATATCACAGTATGCCAAACACAGAAATAGTCCCTTTTACACTCAATTAAAAACCTTAAGGACATTACATGAATATGACAGGAATTGAATAAACGGCCTCCTGCTGCATTAAAAATGTCCTTCAAAATAAAAGCACAGGATTTTTTTTTTTGCCCATGCAAAGGCCCGTGACCAACTGAAAACGGGTCCGCGATTTCATGGCTTCGCGAGCCACATAAAATGACATGGCGGGCCTTGAGTTTGATAACAGTGCTTTAGGCAATATTATCAGAAAACACGCCATAAACTTTAATTGTTATGCAGATAATACCCAATTATATCTATCAATCAAGCCAGATGAAACCAACCAGCTCGCTAAACTTCAAGCATGTCTTTAAGGCATAAACACTTGGATGACCTACAACTTCCTGTTGGTAAACTCAGACAAAACTGAAGTTAATTTACTCAGCCTTGAACAACTCAGAAATCAATTATCTAATGATATAGTTTCTCTTGATGGCATTGCCATGGCATCCAGCACCACCGTAAAGAATCTCTGAGTTATCTTTGATCAGGACTTGTCCTTTAACTCCCATGTAAAACAAATCTCAAGCACTGCCTTTTTTCACCGACGTAACATTTCAGAAATCAGACACATCTTGTCTCAAAGCGATGCAGAAGAATTGGTTCACACATTCGTTAAATCTAGACAACTGCAATTCCTTATTATCAGGCTGCTCTAATAAGTCTCTTAGATCTCTCCAGTTGATCCAGAATGCTGTAGCTAGTGTACTAACAAAAACTAAGAAAAGAGATCACATTACTCCTGTATTAGCTGCTCTGCACTGGCTCCCTTTAAAATCAAGAATCACATTTAAAATCCTTCTCCTCACCTACAAAGCCTTAATTGGTGATGCACCATCATATCTTAAGGAGCTAATGGTACCATATTACCCCACTAGAGATCTTATAGTACCATATTTCCCCAATAGAGAGATGCGCTCACTGAATGTGGGGCTATTGGTAGTTCCTAGAGTCTTAAAAAGTAGGATGGGAGCCAGAGCCTTCAGTTATCAAGCTCCTCTTCTGTGGAACCAGCTTCTACTTTCAGTCCGGGGGTCAGACAGTCACCTCATTTAAGAATAGACTTAAGACTTTCCTCTTTGGACACTCTTTAGTTAGGGCTGGCTCAGGTTTCACCTGGTCCATCCGCTAGATATGCTGCTATAGGCCTAGACTGCTGGGGGACATCTGAGGATACACTGAGCTCCTCTGTCCTCTTCTCTCCCTCCTTCTGGATGAATTCATGTCTCTTCAATTAGGGCTGGGCGGTATGGCCAAAAATTCATATCACGGTATTTTGTAAGATTCTGGCGGTTTCACGGTATATCACGGTATTTTTTTTCCGAATAAACACGTTAATTTATTGACGCCGAAAAGGACCGCCGCCGCCATCGTTATTCACCACTCGCTCACAACTGGCCGGCAGCTGTTTGTACGTCGGTACATAGGTTGTGTTAGGAAGCTAAACCTGGAGGGGTTTAGGACCCAGGGAAATGTAGTTAACTCATATCCCTTCATACTATTGGCGCATGCGCAGCCGTATTGTCATTCTTCGGCAGGCTGCAACATTTAATGTTTACAGTCACAGCTGCGTGTCCAGCGGTCTGAGCTACTTACCTCTCACGAATAGAGGTTGACTTATGGTTTCAAAGAAATGACAGCAACAAAATGCATTCTGGGTAAAGCCCGCCCACTCAGCCGCACAGGAAGAGACTTCTTCCTGCACATGAAGAGACTTCCTGTGTGGGCGGGCATTTTAGCGAAGTAATTTACCCAGCATGCACTTTGGCGATGTCATTTCTTTACAAACCATAAGTCAAGTGAGTCTCCATGAGAGGTAACTAGCGCCGTCCGCTACTCATTCTGCTTAAGCTGTGAATGTTAAATGTTGTTGCCTGCCAAAAAGCAGCGACCGGTATGACGGTATGTCAGAAATTCATACCGTACGTAAATCTGAAACCGGTATACTGCACAGCCCTATCTTCAATGCACATTACTAACTCTACTTCTTCCCAGTGCCTCTGTGCTTTCTCGCCTCACAGGTTTCCATGGATCGTGGCTGTCTGGAGCCAGTCCTACCTCCTGTTTCCTACCTCCTGTTTCCTGCCTCCTGTTTCCTGCCTCCTGTTTCCTTCCCCCTGCCATGGCGACCCTGCTGATGCCCCTCCTCGCTACCTCCTTCTGCTTCATGGATATCTGGATCGTGGTCCATGCCTACCACTCATATGAATAATGAGTGGTAATGAAAATCCTATTTCTCTATGTAGTTGTAATAGTTCACGCTCGATTGTTGGCTATTAGTCTCAGGTTTAATCTAAAAAAATATCTTGTCTGGTTGATAATAACAAAGCTTATTTATACAACACATTTCATCACTTGAACCGTAAGTGGTTCTGCGCTGCCATATTGAGGGCCGTCGCAAAACTTAAACCTGTAAAACGAGCATGAAGATTCGGAACAAGAATGAAAAAGCACAAACCTGATCTGTGTAGCTGAACTCGAGGGTTGAAAACAGCCTCCAGTAGTTTGTGTTGTCGCTCATTTTCTCTTAAACGTGAAACTTCCTCCTCATAATCTGCTGTGAATCTGTCAATCAGCCCCAAAGTCTCTTCAGAAGCCGCGTGGAGTCGCTGCATCACCAACAGTCTCAGCATTTCTACATTAGACATGGAGACAAAGGTTGCAGTTGAATAGTGAAAACATTTCCTCCTAACGTCTATTCCTAACCACTTGACCTCTGTAAAAATGTCACAGGGTCAAGGAAAGCTGGGAAGGAGTTAGGAAAAGACAACCACAGTGTTCAGAGGATCAGACTCCACTTTCACTAACTACGTAGTTATGATGCAACATCAGGCGCATGTTAGTGACGTCCATTGTTGTGCTACGTTCTGGCTAATATACAAATCTTTGCATCAGACTGGTCCTTATCAGTGCATCTCAGAAGGAAAATATAAATAAAATAGTATCAACACTTTTTACCCAAAATTAAAATCAACAGAGCACTGCTTTCACTTCCATGTTGTGCTACATTCCAGCTAATGTACATAAAAATAAAACGGTTCTTATTCACCTGAAGCAAAATACAAATAAAATGTTTACCCAAAATAAAGGGCTAACTAAAAAGAAATAAGCCATCAGGTCAGTCGTAGTTGCAAAATACTCGACAGAGGTGTCATCCCTTTGTATTTCCCCCCGACGTTTTTCATGCAGTGCAGGTAATGCGTGTTTGGAGAAATAATTGCGTGAGGGGATCACGTATCTCTTGTCTAGTGTCTGAACCTTCATGGCTCACAGTATTTATTATGTATTGGACACATGTCTTTGGCCAGATGAAATGCGATTGCATCCGTTATTTCCGTGTGTCTTTGGGAGGCGGATGGATACGCTGTCACGCTATGCAGGGTCGCTGTTATGGTTTCTGGGTTGACGTTGGACATGGACGGAGATTCAGTGAGGTCACGTTAGCTTTAGCCTTAATGCATTCGTCGTGCTGTAGTTTGTGCTTATTTTTCAGGGGGTTGAACACGTTAGTTGTATTGCTATGCGGCGCAGACACAACTCTTACGCACTCTGTGCACATGATTTGTTCTTGGTTAACGTCACTTGCCCTAAATCCAAAAAACTTCCAAACTCCCGTGACCGTCTGCAGGGGCGGACTGGCCATAGGGGATACCGGGGAAATCCCCAGTAGGCCGACGGCATTGGGCCGGCCCACCTCCATTACCAGCCGGCCCTCACTCTGACATCGCTGGCCACGACTACATTTTATGCTTCAAAGACCACGTTACATTTACTCTAATATTTAGAGACAGAAATCACTGACTGATATTTATACTACTCCTCGTGATCTATACTCTCACTCATGGTGTCAACACCCAGCATGCAACACTACTGATCACGATCTGTATTCACACTCATGGTTTGGATGTTGCTTGCAGGTTTTCAGAGCATTTGGGGGATTTTGGGATATTCTGCCTTGATTTAAATCCAGAACACCGGCACTCCAGCAGAGATGAAACGTTCATTTAAGTTTCATTTTCGCGGTAACGTTATCACGTAACCTCTTGACATGTGTCAAGACTAAGAGGCTCAGACGGATGTATCCGGTCATTCTTCAAAATAAAAACATATTTTTCTCATTATTTTTTTCTTTCTTGTTTTTTTCTCATTTTTTCTGTGCGGCCCGGTACCAAGGGGACGTTGCGTCACTCACTCGCAGACAAAGCCGTTTTTGAGCGTGATTCGACAGCATGGCACCAAAACGTAAATCCTTTAAAGGAGTAGACTGATATTGTTTTTATTACCATGTGACTATAATGCACCTGGGCTGGCAGAATTACTTTAGGTTCTGTTACTTTACTTATTGTTAAGTAACAATAAGTTACTCTTTCTACCCTCTGATTCTAGTTTATTTATTGTGTGGTCTTTCTCTGCCAACGTTTATTCCTTAAGGGTCTGTAGTTATAACCATCTAATACTAGCCCAGGGTTAAGCATCTTCATCTAGCAAACTATACCTACCTTGGGGTGTTACAATAGCAGTATTATGTTTTTTCATGTGTCCATCCAGGCAAATTGGTGGAGCCAAATGTTATTATAAAAAAAACATATATGATGTGATTTCTTTGTAATCGTCCAAAATAATGTTAAGTGTATGGGTATATTTCCAAGTAAGCCACTGACTGGTCAATACATGCGATGCAGTGAGTGGCAGCGCACCGTATTGAGTGGGCCGGTCTGACAGTAACTCCCGGGCCACTTTTTTCCCCCCAGTCTGCTCCTGACCGTCTGCTCTCTGTCTGTTGTCTGTCTCTCTACTCTTCTACTAACACCGGAGTCGACAGCAGACAGAACTCTTGTTTTTAGGCTGCCGCTGCGGTGCGCGCGCACGACCCCTCCCATATCGTTCTCCCCTGCTGGTTGGCTGACTGTTAGTTGAGGAAGCGCTTGATTTGATATGTAGCCGAGCACGCATTTTAAAAACGTCAATATCATGCTCATTTAATCGTGGCAGCCAAAATCGTGATCGCGATTAAAATCCGATTAATTGTGCAGCCCTAGTCTGCAGCGGTGAAACTACAAAACAATTTCATGTTTTTTTTTCATTGAATGGTATATTTGACACTGAACTAGTTCATCTTCATCTCAGTGATAGTGTACAAATGAGCATAACATATCTCTGGTATATAAAAACTACACAAACAACAAAATAAATGTAAATGTTGATCAACATCTTATTCCCTTCTGGGCCCTGTTTTTCGTACCTGGCTTACTGAGTTAGCGGGCTAATTGTCAGGATAAGATGACGTAGGTCTGGCTCATTCAGTTTCTCGAAGCAAGCTTAGATAAATCACCATAGCAACACAGCCAAAAATTTAAACCTGCTCCCGGGCAGGCTTACTGAAATTCACTGGATAAGCTGGCCACTCCCACCGGACAAAAATGGCAGCGCCCTTCCTGAGAGATCCCATTGATGAGGAAGCGATATTAATTAGATTAGAGTTTCATAGGGAGAGAGTTCTTTGAGATCGGCAAGATCCCTTCCTACATTGTGATGACTTCCTGTACGAGCGATATCGATTCAGCCGACGAGGACTCATTTATTTACGAGACTTGCTCGAGCCGTACATTGCGAACAGCATTGCCTTGCGCTTTTTTGCGACTGGGACATTTTTGTACAGTGTGGGTGATGCGGAGAACATCGGGAAAGCAGCTGTATGCCAAGCCGTTCGTAAAGTGTATTTGGCGCTTAAGAAATATATGGATGTGTTCATTACATTCCCTGGCCACTACACAGTAAATGCAATCAAAGAGGGATTTTATGGAATTGCAGGTAATGGAGTTATTAAATATTTCACCATTTAATGAAAATGCATCATTCATGACGGAGCTCAATATTATGCAGTTTCCCAATGTCATTGGCGCAGTGGACTGCACGCAGATCCGCATCAAATCGCCCTCTGGCCCAAACGACGGAGATTTCGTCAATCGAAAAGGCTTTCACAGCATTAATGTGCAGGTACTTATGAAATCATTTTCCTCAAATTGCATTGCTATAATAACAATATTATGTCTTTGACTATACGGGTCATGGACCTTGCAAATGTATTTATATTACTTGGTTTTTCGATTTTTATTATTCTTTTATTCACTTGTGCGCAATGCTGCTGTAATCCTGTAATTTCCCCACTGCGGGACTAATAAAGGATTATCTTATCTAATTACCTGTTGTAGCCTCTCCATGTACTGTACAATACCCATGACTTGATCGCTATTCATCCTAGATGATCTGTGACTCCACCTGCCTCATCACAAATGTTGAGGCCAAGTGGCCGGGCTCCGTCCACGACTCCAGAATATTCAGTCTACACTGTCCCACAGCTTGGAGCAAGGTATAGCAAATCTCATGTCATTCAGAAATTGTTTATTTTATTTAGAGGTGATCCATTATTGTACATATCATATAGGTCACTACAGTGGACTCCTAATTGGAGACAGGGGTTATGCCTGCAAGCCCTACCTCATGACCCCCTATGCAGAGCCAGCACCAGGCCCTCAAGCCCGTTTCAACGGGGCTGTTGCTCGAACGAGAGCCCGGATTGAAATGACCTTCGGCCAACTGAAGGCCAGATTCACTTGTCTGCGGGGTGCTGCGGGTGGCACCAGACAGGGCATGTGACATCACTGTGGCATGTGCAGTGCTCCACAATGTGGCTACAATCAGGAAAGAGAGGGTCCCCGTTATCATGGACCATCCTGAGGATGACGTAGAGCCAGTCCACTTGGATGAGCAGACCGGACCGGCTGCAAGGGACAGAATTGCCCACCATCATTTTAGTTAGGTGTTCAGATGACTTTGGGTAATGTTGGACTCATTTCATGTTTTTCTCTTTATGTTTGCACATTTCATTTATATGGTTAATGGGTCATGGTTTGCCACCCTCTTTGCTTTGTGATTCTGAATAAAGGAACATGTTCAAGAATAATTAAAGACATTCATGTTGTTGGAAAAAAAGCCTTTATTTGTCATCCTTTGAATGAAGATATAAGAATTTCAGTTGAATTACAATTCATGCCAAAGCCACAAATACTTTAGGCAAATATTTTCTTTGTGTGGTTACACTTACATCCAGCTGCCGATCCAGTAATTTGATCTCCCTCCTGAGCTTCTTAATGGTCAGCTCGCCTATAGTAATTTGTGTTCGCAAATACCTCTTGTAGAGTGACCTTACATTTTCCCTGTCAGTCTGACAAAAAAAAAAGAGAAGAAAACCAGTCATTACTTTTTTCAGTGTGGTGGTCAGATGCCAACTAAACTCAGACCTCCCCTCACAATGTGAGGGTATTAAATGAGAACTCACTTCCCCATCCCCACGTCCACCCGCATACGAGGGGCCAGCCTCCGGTGGATCAGGCCGTGGTCCAGCAGGGTTTTCCTAAAGGAATGCATTAATGTAGTACCACTCACAAAGAGCGAGTTGAATAGGAGTATTAGTTTACACAACTTGCTTACCACATCTCCAGATAACGCTGAAAGAGTCTCCTCCCAATCATCTGGACCGGCCTCCTGTTAGTGAATTAGGAATTATTAGGAACTTTTGAAAGACACACAATGAACATGTATAGAATCATTCCACAATGATGCAGCAATATCAACTTACCTCAGTGGGCTCCTCTCCCACCGGCACTGTGGGTGGTGGCTGCCGTGCGATGACCGAGGGTCCAGCCACTGCAAAATGTGACGATGTTAACCAAATGACTAATTATGAAGGAAACTCATAGAATGAAGTGCACCTACCATTGAGAGAAGGCCTCCTACCCCCAACCTCTCCAGAGGAGCTGCCCCCAGCTATGCCCTCCATAATGGGCCTGCCTCGATTGTGCTGGAGGGCCAGCTCCTCGGCGGGGGTGAAATCAGGAGTCTTCGGTCCTCCCCCCCGTCTTGGACATGTCGGCCCTCTTTCTGTTAGCTAAAATATGAAGGCTTTGACACTGAGAAGCTGTTCAATACATTACCATGGCACATATTGGATTGACTCACCAGTCTGAATTATGTTTTTGTGTTTTATTTTAACTTGCTCCCACGTCCTCTTCACGGCGGGGTTGCAACTACATGGGGGTTGAAAGCACTCATAATTATAGGACAGTGTTATTAGTACACCATACATATCATTATTGTAGAACAGGATTAAGGTGGACTCGTGATAAGAATAGAGAGAGAATCACACACAATTTATTTCATTGCTTCAATTGATTGCATTTCTGATTATGAATGATAAAATAAGATAAGTACCGCAGTGGGGAAATTGCAGGATTACAGCAGCAAGAGATAGTAGTTAAATAAAATAAAAACAGTAATAAATACATATATATATCCTCATATGAATCTATTAATTCGTTTCAATTCTTTGGGCTTGTTTTTAATCTATTTAGTCACAAAGAGTTGAGATGATTATTTTCGCTGGCAACATCTCATTCAATGATTCATTCCATTAAAACTACTGCCACCAGACCCATTTAAATAAATATAATCTGAATGATTGGGGTGATGAGGCACTTATAATTAGCCGATACATTATTCCAAAACTTACGCATTTAATTTGTCGGCGATGCCTTGCCAAGCTTCTCGTCTTGCCAGCAGTGGCGGTGTTGGATTTGACAACGATGATCGTCTTCACCTCCTCGTATGACGACATTATCGTTTCCTGCGAGAAGACAGCGGCTCTTTCCTTACCTTTACTTGCCATGGTGAGCGTTTGAAGATCAGGGAATCTGTGATCTACGCTCCTCCCTTTTGAAGAGTAGCGGGCACGCGCAATTATCCAAATGACTGACGTCTGGTTAGAATTAACGAGACCGTTTCAGCCGTTAAGAAACCCAGATAGCCTGATGTCAATCATCTCGCTAATTTAAACTGGAGATTCGGACATTTGCTTGACTTTGTTTAGCCAGGTACGAAAAACAGGGCCCTGCTCATAATAAAACAAGTAAACAACTCAAAAGTTGACACTGTCAGGTCCATTCTCCATCCATTGTGTGCGGTCCCTTTAAGAGTCAGGATTTGGGAGTGACGCGGATATGAAAGCTAGTTTATCCGTCTTTCTTTTTCAAGCAGGACAATAATTTCTCTCTTTATTTGAGAAAAGTTCATATTTGTGTTGTCAAATTTCACTATGACCCTGAAATTCTGTCTCTCGTGTTATCATATACTGAATACAAGCAAAACTACAGAGCAAAATCAAACTCTTTCAGAATGAACCAATCTATGGGTCAATTCCAATCTCCACCCTTACGGACTCACGGACTTTGAGGCGCGCTCCCGCGAAGTCCGTGAGGGTTTAGTTCTGTCCCATTGTCACAACGTAGAGTGCTCGAGGCTCTCTGGCAGACATTTTGAGCCCTTTATGATCCCTTTCCGTAAGTCAGCATTAGATGCTGACTTTGCCTAAGGGAATTACCCACAGTTCATAGCAATGTGACGTTAAACACGCAGTTCCCAATGGAAGCATGGAGACGTAAAAAAAAAAAAAAGGTAAACAAAGAGACACGTGGGCGTTTAGCCCGATAAAATACATTTACACTACAACATTACGGATTAAAGATGGAACATAAAAACACATGAAATCAGAGGAATGCAATCAGAACATATATTTATAAATATTTTGTTTACATTCATCAAACATTTCGTTTTGACAAAAACAAGTAAATAGATCATCTAAAATGACTTCTCATCTCGTGAGGAAGACGTTCAAATCAGTGAATAAAAAGTATAAAATAAATACACAATATTTTTTATGTAGTCACGTGATATGTTGCAGCAAAGTGCTGTCCCATTCATATTCACACCAGTTCAAGCCCTCACAGCCTCTCACACTCAGCCACTTAGCAGCTGACGTCAGTGAGTGCCTGAGGGTTCAGGGCTTGAGGGTTTAGGGTGGAGATTGGAATTGACCCTATGAACTGTCTGGAACGATAGATACCCGCAGCTATCGCGAGAACATGCGAGACTTCCCTTGGTACGTAGCTTAGCCTCATGCTAACAGCTAGCAGCTCCATGTCCGTTGTGCAGGTCTGTTCCTTAACAGACGTGTCCAGCGTTACAGCATCTAGCATCAACAAACACTGCAGACCTCCTCCCTTCCTCTTCCCGCTCTCCGTTGTCCTGTCCGCCCTCTGATGGCGAGTCAGCGCTGCTAACAGCGGATCCGTGTAAACAATGGGGCCATGGCTACGTGCTGGATCCCCGGACCCGGTGGTGAAGAGTGCGAGAAACGGAAAATAGACCACGACAAACTGGAGGCGTCCAGCTGCCACACTGCACCCGTAAAACGAGCCCGAAGACCGGGAACAAGAATAAAAAGCACAAACCTGATCTGTGGAGCTGAACTCGAGGGATGGAAACATCCTCCAGTAGTTTGGTCCGTCGCTCATTTTCTCTGAAACGTGAAGCTTCCTCCTCGTAAACTGCTGTTAATCTGTCAAACAGCTCCAAAGTCTCTTCAGAAGCCGCGTGGACTTCCTGCTTCACCAACAGTCTCAACATTTCTGCTTTAGACATGGAGACAAACTCAGGAGGAGACGAGAGACGAGACGGTCCGCAGAGAATCTCCTCACAACGCATGCGCAGTAGGCGTGTGTGTCAGGTACTCAGAAACATTAAGGATTAAAGATGGAACATGAAAACACATGAAATCAGAGGATATTTATTTATTTATTCATTCATCAAACATTTCATGTTGTTACTGAAGCAGAAAAAAACAAGTACATAGATTATTTATTTAGATTTAATTATCCTTGTATTCAGATTTTTAAAGTGTGATAACAATTCAGTTTATTATTACAGGTTCAAAACTATTTAAAATGTATAATATTTCGGTTATCCTCTCTGGGGAGGAGGTGGAGGCCATAATCCATTTCAAAGTTGTTGTTTTTTTAAGTTTCACACTCCGGTGCACTGACCTGTTTTCACCACCAGGGGTCAGCAGTCAGTAACTCTTCATGTCGGAGGGACAGCAGCTCTCTCCCTTTTCCTTAGAATCATAAGTTTACTTTTTATACAATGCGCCAAGAGAGTTTCAGGTCATAGTTTCCATATAATGTATTTACTGGAAAGAGCCATTTTTTTATTTGGCACCAATGAAAGGAAATTAAATATATTTGAGACATTTATTGGAGTTTAGTTTAGTTTTTAATCTTCAGAGAATGAGTAACACAATGTCCTCCAAAAGTCCTTATTTGTACTTTTTATGATCCTCCTAACATTTGTTGTTGGGTGGAAAAAATAAAAATAACAGTAGAGGGTGACAGATATGTACATGCACACACATATATATATATATATATATATATTACACACACACACACACACACACACACACACACACACATACATATTATATCTCACATTCCTTAATGTGACCAGTGAGAGAAGAAAGAAAAAAAGAGGGAAACGGTAGATAAACAAAATCTGCTTGTAACTTTTTATACACAATAAGATTCTGAAAACTTTGACTCTTCATTAGTACTTTAAACACTTTCTTTTTTTACCAAGGTGCAATCTTCTTGTTGTGCTTACCTCCCTTCTTCTGCATGGACTGCTTTGTGGCCTCTAGAATAGCTTAAAAATCATTTCACTCTTCAACATCTTCACTAATATAAACTTTCTTCACTTCTTGATCATTAACTCTTCTACATTTCTCCCAGTCAGCGCTGCTGAAAGACCATTTCTGTAGTACTTCTGTCTCATGTTCTTCTAAACTCCGCCCTACTTCAACCATTATTGGATGATGGTCACTTCCTGTAGGTGTTCCCCTCGTTACCTCCCAGGAGCTCACACCTGCCAATGAATCAGAAACTAAAGTCTATAGCAGACTCTGGGCCTGTTCTGATGTTAAATCTGGTCCAAGCCGCAGCTTTTCTCCTCACGTTCCTCTTGATCGAGTCCCCAATGATAAGCGTGGAGGATGGGAAGTGTTAGCATGTTGAGTGGTCATGGAGACAAATGAGCCGATCCGGAGTCAAAAGCTGTGAGGTTGCAACTTCATTTTTATTTGCTCTTCTCATTCCGTGGTCTCACCAACGTCAGCCAGTCTCTACTGGTCTCCACACCCTCTTCACAAACAAATTGAGCCCCTTATAAACACCCCGGTGACTAATTACATCAGACCTACCATCAAGAGGTCAGTCTCTCTATAACAAATAAGTGCACTAAATATTTACATGGTTTTACCAACCCCTAAAAATATCCCTAGTAATTTACTCTTATTTATAACTCCTATAAATAAAGTAAATTATGAATCCATATAGTGTTATTTAACTAAATACAGCAACACATATCTTCATCTCCCCCTACCCACTTCCTCCAGTTGGTATTTCCCGGAACTATAATTGGATGCTCAGGCCCCCGGGGAAGTCTTTTGCCCGAACACCCTGGGAAGAGGAAACAGGTAGAGGTAAGTTGTTGCACCATATCATCACTATACACTATCAGTGGTCTGGTAACGGCGGTGCGTCGTTACAGGAAGCCATCGGAGGAGAAGACGTTACCTGCCACGGTGGAGAGGAGGACGGAGCTGCAGCTCTCTGCGGTGCCGGTGTGAACGGAGGAATGGAGCGCCGACCATGGCTCCTGATGGTGTGGAGGAGAAGCTGCAAAAAGAAGCTGCACAAAATAGCTGCACACATGTTGCAGTCCATTTCAGTGGAGCAGAAACCAAAAGTATTATTAAAAAGAGTTTAAAGGAAAGGTGGCAGAAGCAATGAGAGGAGGACAGAAATGGACGATAGAGTCCAGAGGAAAGTGGGAGAAATGAGATGTGCAGGAAGGAACAGGAGAGAAGAAACAGTGATATCAAGACTTAGATTTGGACTCACTGGGCTTAACAGTACGCTATAAAAAATATGGAAACATGAAACAGGCAAGTGTGACTATTGTGAACAAGAGGAAACAATAGAACATGTTATTTTACACTGTCAGAAATATGAGCATGAAAGAAGACAGCTAATTGGAAGCCTCTGTTACTTATTACAAAGTCAAGTCAAAGTCAGCTTTAATGTCAATTCTTCCTCATGTGCAAACATACAAGATATGAAAGTATGTTCCTCTCCTGTCCAACATATAGTGATTACAGATAATAATAATAAAGTGCAAATTGGTTAAAAAAGAAAAAAATAACATATAGACAACATATATATTGAGAAAACTATCGGTCTGTATTGTAGCAGCAGTCGGACATAGAAGTCTAAAAGATCTTTCAGTATTTTAGAAAAACAAATAGAGAAAATATATATTTTTTATATAATATTTATTTTTTGGAGAATTAAATGTATATATACATATAATATGATTTGTTACAATTATATTTTGTATAATGCAACTACGAGAGATCCTGATTCACACTCCATACCAGTTGGTGGCGGTAATGCACCAAACAGTTGTTTACTCACCGCCAATAAACTTCAAAGAAGAAGACGACGACGGAGAAGAAGAAGAAGAAGAAGAAGAAGAGGAAGAAGAAGAAGCTTCTCTCCTCCAGCTCTGTGTCTACCAGGTGAAGCAGCTGCAGCCGGATGGAGAGCTCAGTGGAGCCATAGAGAGACACGCGGACCCGCTGTGAGCTTTAAAGGAATTGTCCGGTAAAGTCCTGAGAAGCTAGCGAGTGTTAGCCACCTAGCATGTAGCTCGGTCATGTAGCGATAGCAGCGATCAACACAGGAACAGAGACTTGGGCTGCACCTGGATTACTCGACACAAGCTTCAAGCCTCGACACGAAAGGACACATCACGAGCTGTTTGACAGATTAACAGCAGATCACGAGGAGGACGTTTCTCGTTTCAGAGAAAATGAGCGACGAGCCAAACTACTGGAGGCTGAACCCTCGAGTTCAGCTCCACAGATCAGGTTTGTGCTTTTTACTTCTTGTTCCCGGTGTTACGGATTAACAGGCGGCCCTGTTAACTGGTGACTTTCGGCCGAAAGCGTCCGTTGTTGTCGTTACAGCAGCTGTTGAGAATAGCGAGAGAACACGTAGCTGTCCTCGTGAATGCCGTATTGTTTAATTCTGCATTGGCACATTTTAGTGACGTCAGTCTGCAGCGGGGAAACTACAATGTTTTGAAGCTGGACTACAAAAAAGATAATTTCAGATACTTTGTGTCATGCAGACGACAGGAACAATCCGGTCCAAAGTTTTACTTTATTAACGAGGTTGGAATATAAAAGTGAAACCAAGGTACTAGTCACAGAGTACAAAGCTACTAAACTGTCTCATTGTTCAGTTTTAAACATGCTGAATTAAATTCAATATATTTTTATTGTCATACAGTTAACAGACATTTACTCCGTACAATGAACAACTTATTTTGCTAGATCCTCCTTCCACACAGAATTACAACAACCTAAGGCTTACGGTAAATATAAAAGGAGTTAAATGCTAATAGAATAAGAAAATATATAAAATAAGGCACAGTGTGTGTTTGACTGTGGAAGGAAACGCCAAGTGGGACTAAAGAGCTCATTGGGAAACATTTGAACCTGAAAGTGTTTTTAGTTAAAGGGAATTAATTTATTTGTTTTGTTCTGACACTTTTTTTTTTTTTAAAGCAAGAATTCTGCAATTAGTTGTAGCCCTCATAATGACCCGTGTGCAACACTAATTCTTGGCAGATATAGCATGCTAACGCTAGCTAGCTAACTTGGTGTTTCTGATCATCTGCAGTCAACGGGAATGATTTTAACAAGGCGATTCAAAAGTGCTTCACATAAAAGCATCAAAACACAATGCAGAAGAAAACAAGATTTAAGAACATTCATTTTAGAGTGTGTGCTCTTGTAATTTGTAATCAGTGTTGTGGAGCTGGCTTGTTGATACGTTCTCCACTAACAATGTCTCATATCCATCTTTGTTGTTATGGTTTATATGCAGATTACAATCTGATCACAACAATAGGCTCGTTCAGATGAGCCAGTCCTGCTCAGAATCGATTGGCGCACAATGCATGCTGGTTAGATTTGTGTCTGACTTGCTCTGACGTCACGCACACGTGGTCAACGATAATCTCACGAGAGCGAGGCGGCCGCAGTTGTTAGATGCAGGCGTCGCAGTAGCTCTCCACCGACTGCATTGCCCAATGCATGATGGGAAACACCTGGCTTTCTCTAACATCAGAGAGCTGATTGGCTCTAAGATTTGACAACAAACACCACGTGTTGTAGAAAATCCTTATTTTGTGTGTAGTTGTAATATTTCTAAAGACATAACCACATTGTGTGTGTGGGTGTGGCCATTGCCATGTACTGCGGCTGTGACTTCCACTGTAGTCCTAGTACTTGCTCCATTGGAAGTTGGTCTGTATCCAGATCTATTCCACCAATTATTTTGGTCTTTTGTCTTCTGCGATTGACAGCAGCACTGTACGGCTGTTGCTGATCCATCCGTAAAGATTTAATCCTCCTTTATGACAAAGAGCATTCAAGTCTTTGATTTCACACAGTCACATTTGCAGTGCCTCATCCTCTGAAGCCATGGATTTCAGGCAGTCATCAACATAAAAACTATTTTTGGCTGTACTTATCACTTCTGGAGGGAAGTTTTGGACATTGTCATCTGCAGTTCTTTTTCAGTTGCCTTTTTCTGAGATGATAGACTCCATGATAAGGGATATACCACACTTCTGCCATCACTTTGGTTTCCTTTTCAGCCTCCGTAGGCGCTGTTCTGCAACACAGCGATTGTTAGGCAAGACAGAATTGTTCTGTCTGAAAGGTAAGTCAATACAGTAATAGTCTCCAGTTAATACTGTTGTGTTGCGCATAACGTTCATGAACTTGATATCTTCTCTGGACATTTCAATCTGCTCCTCTGATGATCTCTCATTGAAGTCATGGTTATACTCGGTGGCAGTTGGTCGCAACTTTTTTTGGTAGGGCCATCTAATCAATTTCAGCAAACATCCCAGTATGATTCAATGCAAAAAAAAGTATCACGCGTTATCAATATGGCATTAGCATGACTGCATCCAGCAGCTATCTTAGCCAAACCGGGCTGTTGTAGCTTAGCCGTCTGCACAGAAGCTCAAGCTGCTCCCTTTCACGCCAGTCTGTTGTCTTATGGAGCGGTCAGGCTGATCTGGGACCAGGTGTTTCACCTGTAGTTTCTCCACCAAAGGTCTTCTCTCAAACCGGTGTTGGAGGAGAGATTATACAGAGTTAGCATTTGGTTTTCTTTGAAGAGAAGTGCTCGACTCCAGCTCGCCGCTGTAATGTTGTTAAAATGGGTGGCGCGCGCCTCGTCTGCCCTGATGAGACGGAGACAGGAACGCGCAGCCTTGGGCCAACTGAGTTTGGCCCTCCCGGAAGTCTTTTTAGGGCGCTGATTGGATAAATTGTATGTCATTCGTTTATATATTTAATCAGTGATTGGCTAAACTACGTATTTGACCAGTCTTCCTTGGGCCAAATCAATTTGGCCCCACCACGTGCACTAGCAGCTGGGAGGTGCACTGGAGCAGCTGGGAGGTGCACTATCAGAGAGGACAAGCAGGAAAAGCATATATTTTGCGCAGATATCCAATTTTACAAATATTACTGGGTATATAGCTCAAAAACACAAATATTGACAATTTGTATAATTTATAATTATTATAATATTTTTTATAATTAATAATATTCTAAATTAAATAAAAATTTGGTGGGTGAAGGTGGGTGGGGCCAGGCTCCGTGGCCCTCTATTGGCCGGCCGCCACTGGTTATACTGTTTAACCAGCATATCTTGCAGATGTTCCACCGAGATTTGATTGGCTCTTACAGCAGGGCAGCCACTCGGATCAGAATCAGAAACCGTTTATTTGCCAGGAATGTTTTCACACAAACGAGGAATTTTTTGAGGCGGAAGGTGCATACATTGGACATGGGACGTAAGACGAGACAATCAACAATCAACGAAAACAACAGTGCAATTGGTATTAAAATATGTGTAAGATAAGCAAGTGCTCAGTCAACAGATACGTTAATGTGAATGTACGTTAAAGTGACGTGTGTGTATGTTAAAGTGACGAGTGTTTAAGTATGTGGTGTGCAGAGGAGTGAATGGTAAAGAGAAAATAAAAATAAAAATTAAGAGTTAAAATTAAAATAGCTGGGGGTGACAGAGACAGTCAGTGGGGGACCCGAGCCCCATTGATGAGCCCGACTGCTGACGGGAAGAAACTGTTTGTGTGGCGTGAGGTCTTGGTCCTGATGGACCTCAGCCTCCTGCCAGAGGGGAGGGACTCGAACAGGATATGTCCAGGGTGAGAGGGGTCAGCTGCAATCTTCCTAGCTCGCCTCAGAGTCTTGGAGGCGAACAAGTCCTGGAGGGATGGCAGATTACAGCCAATCGCCCTCTCAGCAGAGCGGATGATGCGCTGCAGCCTGGCCTTGTCCTTGGCAGTGGCTGCGGTGTGCCAGACGGTGATGGAGGAGCAGAGGATGGACTCAACGATGGCAGTGTAGAAGTGCACCATCATTTTCATCGGCAGGTTGAACTTCTTCAGCTGCCTCAGGAAGAACATCCTCTGCTGGGGCTTCTTGGCGATGGAGCTGATGTTCAGTTCCCACTTGAGGTCCTGGGAAATGATGGAGCCCAGGAAGCGGAAGGACTCCACAGCGTCGACGGGGGAGTCACACAGGATGAGAGGGGCGGGTGGGGCTGTGTTCTTTCTGAAGTCCACAACCATCTCCACTGTCTTCAGAGCGTTGAGCTCCAGGTTGTTCTGGCTGCACCAGGTCACCAGGTGGTCAGTCTCCCACCTGTAGGCGGACTCGTCCCCACCAGAGATGAGTCCAATGAGGGTGGTGTCATCCGCGAACTTCACTCTTACTCCTACTGCTTCCACCATGAAGTGGATCATCGATGACCCATCCAACTCTAGTTCTGACCACATAGGGTACATCATCCTGGCTGTTTATCAGCTCCCACGGCTCATCACCTTTTTGAAGCATCAGTTCCAATTATTAGCTCAACATCTGCATCAATGTCATAGAGCTTAACATCCTTGAGATATGACCATTGATCAAGATCCTCCTGTCGTGGGACATTGAGTGTAGAAACGGGCATAGTCTTTTCAGTTAAAACCTCAGGTATCTCAATGAAATTATTTGTACTCGTGCTAGACACTTCAAGACCTGGCAGGACATGTGTATTTACAATCTTCTTTTGACCCATTGTTCTCAACAGAATACTCGTCCTTTTACCCCTCAAGTTCAATTTTCTTGCCAATTTCTCAATACAGAATGTGCCTGAACTCCCTGGATCCAAAAAGGCATATGTCTGTACCGTTTGGTTGTCCCTCTGGTTCTTGACTTTGACTACAACAATAGAAAAGATGACTTTGACTACAACTTAATGAAGATGGCGGCGCGTGTAGACGCAGCGGAACCTCTCTGTCCTGAACATTTAGTGTTTTGTTCTTGTTTATACAACAAAGGTTCGTCTTCACCTCGTCTGTTAGTACAAAAATGTTCGTCTTCACCTCGTCTGTTAGTACAAAAATGTTCGTCTTCACCTCGTCTGTCCACGTCCACGTGGAAATATAACTACAGTCGCCGGGTTCTGCTAAGCATCAGCAGGAACAAGACACACAACTCTCTGTACACTACACAAGCCGAAACAGTCAAGGAGCTTGGACTACTACGTCTGCCTACGGCCACACAGGACTGGACTGCCACTCCTCCCCCGGAAAGGAGACGCCGCAAGCGGTGTGCGAGGAAGCAGAAGAGGGGTAAGCGCGGCGGTATCCGAGCTAGGCTGGCGGCTAGTCCAACTCGTCCAGCCATACCATCCATCGTCATGGCTAATGTGCGATCCTTGGACAACAAAATGGACCACATAAGACTGCTGCGGACGGAGCAGCGAGACATGCGGAACTGCTGTGTGTTTCTTTTCACGGAAACCTGGCTAAACGACAACATCCCCGACTCCGCTGTGAAACTGGAGCAGCTAACATGCTACCGAGCGGACAGAGCCCTTGCCGAAGGAGGAAAGACTCGCGGCGGCGGAGTATGTGTTTACATCCGGGATGCATGGTGTCGGGACGCTGTCGTGGTACGTAAACACTGCTCACCACTGGCGGAGTTCATGATCATAAGGTGCCGTCCTTTTTATCTGCCGAGGGAATTTACGGCGATTCTGCTAGTCGCCGTTTACATCCCTCCCACCCCCAACAACAGCGACAGAAATACGGCACTTTGTGAACTGTACCAGGCCATCAGCGAACAACAGACCGCTCACCCAGACGGCTTCACCATCTTTGCTGGAGATTTTAATCATGCAAATCTCAAGACTGTTCTTCCGAAACTTCACCAGCATGTTGATTTCCCAACAAGGGGGGACAACATTTTGGATCTGGTCTACACCACACACAAAGGAGCGTACAAGGCCTCCCCCCTCCCCCACATAGGACTCTCTGACCACATCACCGTCATGCTAATGCCAGCATACAGACCCAGAGTAAAAGTCTCCAGACCGGTTCTGAAGCGGGTCCGGGTGTGGCCAGAGGGGGCTTCCTCCGCTCTCCAAGACTGCTTTGACACAACAGACTGGGGAATGTTTAAGCAGGCAGCCACATATAACAACCACACAGACATTGAGGAGTACACAGACACTGTTACTTCTTACATCAGTAAGTGTATGGATGATGTGACCCACGTAAAGACCATCACCACTCGGGCTAACCAGAAGCCGTGGCTGACAGGGGAAGTCCATCGGCTGCTGAGGGCCAGAAACAAGGCCTTCAGAGCTGGGGACGAAACGGACCTGAGAACAGCGAGAGCCAACCTGTCCCACGGCATCAGGAAAGCTAAACAGGATTACACAAACAAGATAACCTGTCACTTTCAAGACAGCAGAGACACACTGAGCCTGTGGCAGGGCATTCAGACCATCACAGACTACAAACCCGCGCCACAGACCTGCGACAGCAACATCTCTCTGCTAAACGACCTCAACAGCTTCTTTGCACGGTTTGAAGCACAGAACAGCACTCGTCCACACAAGACTCCGCCTCCTCCCCATGACCAGGTTCTGTGCCTGTCTGCTGCCAGCGTGAAGAGGACTCTCTCCACTATCAACACCCGCAAGGCAACAGGTCCAGACAACATCCCTGGTCGTGTGTTGAGGGACTGCGCAGAGGAGCTTAAGGATGTCTTCGCGGATGTTTTTAATACTTCTGAGACAAGCTGTTGTTCCATCATGCTTCAAGGCCACCACCATCATACCTGTGCCAAAGAAATCCACTCCGTCCTGCTTTAATGACTATCGTCCAGTGGCACTTACCCCCATAATAATGAAGTGCTTTGAACGGCTAGTCATGTCACACATCACATCCATTCTCCCCCCCACACTGGACCCTTTCCAGTTTGCATACCGTGCCAAACGGTCCACGCAGGATGCAATCTGCTCTGCTCTCCACCCAGCCCTCACCCACCTGGACAAAAAAGACTCATATGTGAGAATGCTGTTCATAGACTTTAGTTCAGCGTTCAACACCATCATCCCACAACAACTCATCTGCAAACTTGACCAGCTGGGGCTCAACACCTCGCTGTGTAACTGGCTGCTGGACTTTCTCAGTGAGAGGCCACAAGCAGTACGCGTCGGCAACAACACCTCGAGCAGCATCACTCTGAGCACAGGGGCCCCTCAGGGCTGTGTGCTCAGTCCACTGCTCTTCACCTTGCTGACACACGACTGCAAAACCACCTACAGCACCAATCACATGGTCAAATTCGCAGACGACACCACTCTGATAGGTCTCATCACCAAGGATGACGAGACCCACTACAGGAAGGAGGTCAACCTTCTGACCACGTGGTGCAGAGACAACAACCTCCTTCTGAACAACAGCAAGACCAAGGAGATTGTTGTTGACTTCCGGAAAGGCCACACCCAACACCCACCACTGACCATCAACGGTGCTGACATTGAACAAGTCAGCAGCACCAAGTTCCTGGGGGTGGACATCAGTGAGGACCTCTCGTGGACAGTCAACACGAAAACCCTGGCAAAGAAAGCACAGAGGCGCCTCTACTTCCTCCGGAAACAGGAAGCCCTCCATCCATCATGTGCACCTTCTACCGTGGCACCATCGAGAGCATCCTGACCAACTGCATCACTGTGTGGGGCGGAAGCTGCACAGACTACAGCAGGAAAGCCCTGCAGCGCATAGTGAATGCAGCTGGAAGAATCATTGGTGCCTCACTCCCCTCCCCTCCCTGCAGGACATATACAACACCCGCCTCACCCGCAAAGCGACCACGATTGTGAGCGACTCCTGCCACCCCTCACACGGTCTCTTCAGCCTCCTGCCCTCTGGGAGGAGATACCGGAGCCTCCGGGCTCGCACCACTAGGCTGTCAACCAGCTTCATTCACCAAGCTGTCAGGAAGCTGAACTCTCTACCTCACCACTCCCACATCTAGACTCTGCTGCTAAACTGTCTGACCGCTGCTATTAACGCACACTTAAATAGTTTCCTAATCTGTTTTTGCACTATATGTTTATATGTTTTTGCACTATGTTTATATGTCTTTGCACTATGTTTATGTTATATGTTGTCTATTTTTTACTTTTTTTTTTTTAAATGTGCACTATTCACTTATGTTTCTGCACTATGTTTATATGTTGTTTATATGTTGTATGTTGTCTAGTTTAGATGTTGTTTATATGTTTATATGTTGTCTATTTTTTACTTTTTTAAATGTTGCACTATTCACTTTTTTTTCAGACAGAGAAACAGGTCCTCTGTATGTTTGCACAATATGGAAGAAGTGACAAATAAAACTGACTTTGACTTTGACTTTTGATCTACTTATTCTGAAAGAGTTTAGATAATTATTTTCGCTGGCAAGATCTCGTTCGATGATGCAATCCATTAAGCCTACTGCCACTAGGCACATTTAAAGAAATATAATCTGATTGATTGGGGCGATGACGCACTTAAAATTAGCCTACACATTTTCCCAACACTTACGCATATAACTTCCTCATATGTGTTTATGTTCATCTCCTGCTCGTCAGTGAGAAAAAAAAGAGGCTCTTCCTTTGAGTTTATTTGCCATTGTTCTGTTAGAACATCATGGTTTCAGTGATCGAAGCTTCCCCCTTTTGAAGTGGGACGGGCACGCGCAATTATCATAATGACTGCCGTCTGGTTCGAATTAACAAGATTGTTTCAGCGTGGATCAGCCTTTGAGAAACCGAGATAGCCTGACTCCAATCATCGGGGTAATTTAAGATGGATAATAGGACATTTGATCGACTTAGTTGAACCACGGTCAAGGAACGGGGCCCTGGTCTCTCGGCTGCCCCCTGGTGTGTTCGAGAGAGTGCAAACAGTCACTCCAATTAGTTGTTTTCTCCTCCACTCCTTTAACTGCAGTAACATTGGTGGCAAAGCTAGCATTAGTGTGTGAGACATCCACCTATCTCGTATAAAAGCAATATTTTACATTAACATTCCATATTTATTCCAGCGCCCATTGCACTCCACACTGCTGTACTGCTGTTTTACAAATGTAATTGTGTTTTGTATTATGTATGTCTGTGTTTGTACATTAGGAGTGTCAGGGAAAAATTACTCCTATGCACTCTGAGAAATGATATAGCTTAGGAACTGTGCTATTTGCCAGATGTGTTTACTGGATACCTGTGTCTCCGACAGGTCCAATGTTTACATTCATTTACACAAGTCGAACATGACCGATTATGGCTACACCAGAGAGGGAAGGGGAGACAAAGTGTTTTTCTTGCACATGGCTCTGTGCTCCTTTTTAAAAGGTACACATCGCTCCTGTTCATGTATGTACACATCTGTCTCAGTCCCGGTTCCATCGAACACAGAGCAGGGTGAGCCTCCTTGATGTGTATTAAAGCTCAACTTCGGAGTTGTAACTTTGTCAGAACCTTCCATCTCCTCTCCGTAGGAGGAAGAACATGCTGAATCATCCAGCTGAATGTACCATGACTTCTGTCTGTACTATGGCTCATGTTTGATGACTTGTAAACTCGTTATAATCTTTCTATATATTATCCTATAATAAAGTAGTCAAAGACTAACGTGCAGTGGTGTATAAAGTACCCAAAAGCCGTACTTGAGTAAAAGTAAAGATACCTTACTGGAAAATTACTCCAGTAAAAGTAAAAGTCACCTATTAAAATACTACTTGAGTAAAAGTCTTAAAGTATCTGATATTTTCTGTACTTAAGTATCAAAAGTATTTTTCTGATATAAAATGTACTTAAGTATTGAAAGTAAAAGTACAAGTACATGCTTTTAATAAAAAAGCAAAGGGTCAGAATTTTGAGAATTATGAAGTTTATTCTTTTAAGTGCTGTGGTCACCGTGACCAAGGACCAGGAGTTGTGTTGATACAATAACTGGGTTGGCTGTGATCCATCCATATATATTATGTTCAACATAATATATTGTACCTAAGTATACTTTTGCATCTACTATGAACTTATCATCATAATTCTCCAAAAAGCAATATGACACTATGAAGGACTTGTAACAGTGTGGTTATAAGTATGCTCATTCCGCCCGCCGTGGGTTTCTTGGTACCGGTCTGTGGGTCTCTTGGTACCGGTCTGTGGGTCTCTTGGTACCGGGCCACAGAAAGAATGAATGAAACATTTCAATTAAATAAAAAAAAATCAAGGCCGGAAAGATGTTTTATTGTGAAAAATGACTGCATACATCCGTCTGTGGTAACCTCAGACGGAATCTCTTGACACATGTCAAGATGTTACGTTACTCTAAAAATGAAACGTAAGTCTGTTACAACTCTGTCGGTGATCTGGAAACCAAGGCAGAGTATCCTGAGATCGCCAAAAAAGCATGAAAACCTGCTTCCATTCCAACATCCTGTCTTTGTGCAGCGCGTTATAAGTTAAGCAGTAGACTGGACTAAAGGTTTAGTTAGGAGTAGACTGGACATAACGAACACACGTTGGGTGTCGTTGTCTCCCGTCTTTCCGAGGTCGGACCCGGTCTGTGAAAATATTGTCTTCACGTAACCGGTCCGTGACGCATAAAGGTTTGGGAGCGCTGGACGAGAGGATGTAGAGGGAAAATGCAAAACATTGTGATTCGCAAAACCTGCTTGGTGGAGTCTGTGTTCCACCACAGTCCCCGATGTTTTTGTTTTTTTCTAAAGATAGATTTGATTTTGTAGCGAGTAACGAAGGTTTCAGGAGAAATGTATCGGAGTAAAAGTATCAGTTTTCTTTGCAAAATGTAGTGAAGTAAAAGTAAAAGTAAACATAAATATAAATAGTAAAGTAGAGTACAGATATCCCCAACAACTACTTAAGTACAGTAACAAAGTATTTCTACTTCGTTACTATACACCACTGCTAACGTGCTTAAAGTACTGTTGATTCCTCACAAGGAAACTATATTAATTTCAACCACAAAGAGCAACAAATATAAATTTAGTCAAATTCCTTGAATGTCTCCACTGATGAAAGCTGATATCAGTCTGAAGTCATCGTTGTCCATAATGTGCTCCCTGCAGATGTCCAGCAGCTGTTGGACATTAAAGCAGAAGTCCCCTCTGAGTGCCTGGACCAGGAGCCCCTCCACATAAAAGAGGAAGAGGAGGATCTCTGGACCAGTCTTGTCCTGGAGGAGCCTGATATCACCAAGGTCTTATTCACAGCTGTTACTGTGAAGAGTGAAGATGACGAACCTCAGACCTCACGACTTCATCGAAGCCAGACGGAGGACAGCAGAGAGGCGGAGCCTCCAACCGGCAGGTCAGCTACACCGATAAAAACAGAAACTGATGCAGAGGACTGTGGGGGATCAGGACTAGCCAGGACCTTAAATCCACATCCAAATGTTGATGATGAAAAGGCTTCAGAATCTTCTGAGACTGAAGTAATTAATGGTGATTGGCAAGAACCTTTGTCAGATTCTGGGCTTGAAAGTGAAGACAGGGACAATGTTTGGAAGGAGACCAGGGCGCGGAAATATACGGAAGCCCTTGTAAGTCATGTGGGATGTAACACTGGCAACAAACCCTTCAGCTTCTTTAAGTGTAGTAAACGGTTTTACTACAAGGGGTTTCTGCAGAAACACATGATGTGTCATTTTGGAAAAATGTCTTCCAGAAATAATTGTTTTAGAGTGAAGCAAAAGAAAGAATCACAGACGAGAGTTGAGAAACCATTCAGTTGTGATGTTTGTGAGAAAATATTTACAGTAGAGCGAAGTCTGAAGAGACACATGAGAATCCACACGGGAGAGAAGCGATTCAGTTGTGATGTTTGTAGGAAAAGATTTACACAACCGTGGAGTTTGACGACACACATGAGAGTCCACACAGGAGAGAAAGCATTCAGTTGTGATGTTTGTGGGAAAAGATTTACACAACAGGGAAATCTGAAGAAACACATGAGAGTCCACACAGGAGAAAAACCATTTGGTTGTGATGTTTGTGTGAAAAGATTCACAAGACAGGAACATCTGAAGACACACATGAGAGTCCACACAGGAGAGAAACCATTCAGTTGTGATGTTTGTGGGAAAAGATTTACAGAACAGGGAAGTCTGAAGAACCACATGAGAATCCACACAGGAGAGAAACCATTCAGTTGTGATGTTTGTGGGAAAAGATTCAGAAGACAGCAACATCTGAAGAACCACATGAGAGTCCACACAGGAGAGAAATTATTTAGTTGTGATGTTTGTGGAAATAGATTTAAAGCACAGGGAAATCTGAAGAGACACATGAGAGTCCACACAGGAGAGAAATTATTCAGTTGTGATGTTTGTGGAAATAGATTTAAAGCACAGGGAAATCTGAAGAGACACATGCGAGTCCACACAGGAGAGAAACCGAACAGTTGTGATGTTTGTGGGAAAAGCTTTACAGAACAGGGAAGTCTGAAGAACCACATGAGAATCCACACAGGAGAGAAAGCATTCAGTTGTGATGTTTGTGGAAATAGATTTAAAGCACAGGGAAATCTGAAGACACACATGAGAGTCCACACAGGAGATAAACCAAACAGTTGTGATGTTTGTGGGGAAAGCTTTACAGAACAGGGAAGTCTGAAGAACCACATGAGAATCCACACAGGAGAGAAAGCATTCAGTTGTGATGTTTGTGGGAACAGATTCACAAGACAGGGCAGTCTGAAGATACACATGAGACTCCACACAGGAGAGAAACCAATCAGTTGTGATGTTTGTGGAAATAGATTTACAGCACAGGGAAGTCTGAAGACACACATGAGGGTCCACACAGGAGAGAACCCAATCATTTGTGATGTTTGTGGGAAAAGATTTACAGAACAGGGAAGTCTGAAGATCCACATGAGAGTCCACACAGGAGAGAAACCATTCAGTTGTGATGTTTGTGGGGAAAGATTCACAAGACAGCAAAATCTGAACACACACATGAGAGTCCACACAGGAGAGAAATTATTCAGTTGTGATGTTTGTGGAACTAGATTTACAGCACAGGGTAGTCTTAAGAGACACATTAGAGCCCACACAGGAGAGAAATTATTCAGTTGTGATGTTTGTGGCAATAGATTTACAGCACAGGGAAGTCTTAAGAGACACATGCGAGTCCACACAGGAGAGAAGCCATTCAGTTGTGATGTTTGTGAGAAAAGATTTACAAAACAGGGAAGTCTGAAGAAACACATGAGAGTCCACACAGGAGACAATGAGTTTCTTTCAGTTGTGAAAGATTAATGATGTATGTTTCTGTTCTCGTTCTCTTGTATTTATTTATTTTTTTAAACATGTTAAATGTAAAAATTTTAATTTGTTTGTAAATGAGATGGAGGGTAAAGTGTTTTTTTAACAGCTGATCTTTTTAAAAACTATGACAACATGTGGTTGCACGTGATGGCGGAAACTAAAAACTAACAAAATACATCTGTTTTTAAAATGCATTTTCCGTGTAATGTTTGAAAATCTACATACAAATAAACGTATGCAAGTTTACTTTGTGTTACTGAAATTCTGTTAACACTTTATTTTACAGATCCTATTGTTTGTATAATTCCCTTGAAATAAGCTTCTATGTAACTAAACTCACAGGAACATTCTTGGAAAACATGTCACTTTTATGCTGATGACACTGATACATAGCAAATAAAGTATTTATACATGTTCCTACTGATTATTATTATTATTAGAGTGAATCAGTAGGAACAAACAGGCTTGGATCTGACGGCCACAGACCGGAAACAGAAGTATGAAGTCATGGAGGAATAAGAGCCCACATTGTTTATTAAGATTTTTCAGAACAAACTATTAAACGTAATATCTTCATCATGGAGGTTGAAGCTTCCACACCTTCAGCATCACAGGGAACGGTTTGATTTTCCCCTGAAAAGATGTGTAACTTAAAAAAAGTGCATCCACATTGTGCAATGAATCCAAAAGCATCTATTCATATGTGAGTCTCAGAAAGGCCTCATCGTGCAGGCTGCTGGCTGCACACTGCCAGCTACAGCAGTGGTCACCAACATGTTTAAGCTCAAGATCCCTGACCTCTGCCTCGGCAAGATCTACCTATTGAGGCGATGAGAGAAAAAGACTGTCCAGACTGCAGTGGCGGGCCGTGCATTTTATACCTAGGCCTGCTGTTTGATATCGTATACATAAATACGCCCATGATGGAATGCTGTTTTTAAAAGCAAAATTAAACAATGAAATCTATAAGCTATAACTTTGTGATTCTGTTTAGAAGTTTACAACTTGAGGCTTTTTATTTGGTCTAATTGTAATTGAATGAAAGCAATCACTTTGGTTCAGCTTTCAATTTGATGTGACCAAGAACACACTAAATGACTTAATTTCAATGCAACATAAAAAGGACATTATTTGTTAAATGCACACTATATGAACAATATTGCAATGAGCAGGCTGGATGAACTACCAATATTAACTGTTGTATTTATCAACTGTTTGAATTGAAGCATAATTTTAGCTAAATGTTTGGTAAAGTTAAGATATTTTATTTTGATGTGGTCAGAAATGTCCTGAACACATACATATCAGTCAAATATAATTAAAATAATTATCTTAGTTTCCATTTACCCTCAAATCAAATAATAAATACACTTCACGCACAATTGAGTTGCGTTTTCTCTTTAACTCACTAGCTGAAGGTCACATGTTTTACCTAATGTCAATATAATTAATTTTCAGGCGTTCATGAATCAGGCGGAGATCTGACATTGGTCTTTAGGAGTCCGTAAGAAAACATTTCAGAAGACACTTCAGAAAATGTTCGAGAAGGAGGCCCAATATGTTTCTGAATTTATTTTATTTTGGAGAGCGACAGGGAAAGTCTCTAAGATCGACGGGTTGGCGACCACTGAGCTACAGTGTGTAAGTGTAACCTCCTGCTGCAGACATGTTGGCATCGCTGCAGAGCCTGACCCATGCACTCCCTAGAGCAGCAGGAAGTGCATCCTAAAGAGGGATCTTCTCTCTGTGGATCATGAATTCAAGGAGTGTGAGGATCTTTATCAGGAAATGAGAATGAAAGAATTGATTAACCCTCAATCTGAGTGTCTGCCTGTTAACATGATAGAGGAGTTGTCGGCACACAGCTGACGCCTGAATACAGATTCCCCCTAAAGCAGCTCCATGAAACAGGAACTCAAACAAAGACATTCTGAGAATGAAGTCTCGACCTTTTGCAAGGTTGGACTTCCTGTTGGATGTTGTGACCAAAGAGTTTCAGCTCATAGATTCCTGATGATTTCTTCCCTGGAAAGAGTTTATTATTAATTTGGCACCAAACAAAAGGAGATGAAAGATATTTGAGAGATTTATTTGAGTTTAGTTTTTGAGCTTCAGAGAAGTTTCCTTCAACATAACATTAGTGGCCATTTGTCTGATAAATCAAAAACAAACATACATCAAAGGGTTTATGTTTTAAGCAGGAAAAAAGGATGAATTCCGTTTTTCTGATTATTTATTTACAAAACAAAACAAGCAATCAAACAAAAGAACAAAGGAACTCCTCATGCTGCCTCTCCTGCTCAGGTAAAAAAAAAAAACACATAGGCCTACCCAGGTGCATGCTGGTCCTGTACCTGCTGACTCCTATATATAGTCCCAGGTGCATGCTGGTCCTGTACTTAACTACTCCTATATATAACCCCAGGTGCATGCTGGTCCTGTACCTGCCGACTCCTATATATAACCCCAGGTGCATGCTGGTCCTGTACCTGCCGATTCCTATATATAACCCCAGGTGCATGCTGGTCCTGTACCTAACTCATTAGTATGCCCTTCATGAAAACAGTTATGAATGTTTTATTCTTGACCATGTTACATACTGTTATATGTGTCCATGATACATGTTGTTATATGTGTCCATGATACAGGTTGTTATATGTGTCCATGATACATGTTGTTATATGTGTCCATGATACATGTTGTTATATGTGTCCATGATACATGTTGTTATATGTGTCCATGATACAGGTTGTTATATGTGTCCATGATACATGTTGTTATATGTGTCCATGATACATGTTGTTATATGTGTCCATGATACATGTTGTTATATGTGTCCATGTTACAGGGTGTTATATGTGTCCATGATACATGTTGTTATATGTGTCCATGATACAGGTTGTTATATGTGTCCATGATACATGTTGTTATATGTGTCCATGATACAGGTTGTTATATGTGTCCATGATACATGTTGTTATATGTGTCCATGATACAGGTTGTTATATGTGTCCATGATACATGTTGTTATATGTGTCCATGATACAGGTTGTTATATGTGTCCATGATACATGTTGTTATATGTGTCCATGATACATGTTGTTATATGTGTCCATGATACATGTTGTTATATGTGTCCATGATACAGGTTGTTATATGTGTCCATGATACAGGTTGTTATATGTGTCCATGATACAGGTTGTTATATGTGTCCATGATACAGGTTGTTATATGTGTCCATGATACATGTTGTTATATGTGTCCATGATACAGGTTGTTATATGTGTCCATGATACAGGTTGTTATATGTGTCCATGATACATGTTGTTATATGTGTCCATGATACATGTTGTTATATGTGTCCATGATACATGTTGTTATATGTGTCCATGATACAGGTTGTTATATGTGTCCATGATACAGGTTGTTATATGTGTCCATGATACATGTTGTTATATGTGTCCATGTTACATGTTGTTATATGTGTCCATGATACAGGTTGTTATCAGTGGCGGTGCGTCAATAGAGGGCGCTAGGGCGCCGCCCCTCCTAAAATTTTGCGATGAAAAAAAAAAAAGAAGAAAAAAAAATATAATATATACTGTCAAAAAACATATATCAAATAATTTAAATAAGAAATACACCGTGTTGACGCGCTAAATGTGTGTGGGAGACCGTAAGCCCCTGTCAACAACCACTTAAGTTAAATATAATATATCGCCATTCATCATTACTGAGAAAAGCCCCTCCCCTCTCGGGGCGCCGGCCAAATGTGTGTCTATGGAAAGCTAACAAACATTTCACCCTCGTGACAGCAAGGACAGCTTCTCATTGGCGGATGAAACGTGAATCTTCGGGCGCACGAATCTGCGCCCTAGCCAATGACATCGTTTCTTATTGCAACGTGGTTGGAATATTCGTCCAATCAGAGACCTTTATCATTCCCTCACATCCCATATAGCTCCCACGTAGCTACGCGAGCAACACAGCTAGCAGAGACTTTGATTATGTTAGTATGGCGACTGAAAACTCTGTGGTATCTCTACGCGAAACACCTTTCAATCCACGATCAGATGTTGTCAAGAAGAGGCTGAAAGAGTTGGGACCCGAACGTCCGGATTTAAATATTCAGCAGCAAAGCAGTGAAGCTACATGCACCAAGCTACATGCTAACCGGAGCTGCTAGCTGGAGGCTCAGTGTGCAGTGGCTCTGAGCAGCCGAGGAAGCGCCGGGCTGTGAAGGAAGATGAGCTTGAAGGATTGCTGCAGAAGTGAGTGTCAAAATCAGCAGATGCCTGTGTTAGAGTTTAATGTTTTATCTTTCCCACAGCAGAACACATGTTGGACATTGCTAGATTTGGGTGGATATCATATCAGGCTATAACTTTATCTAAAATACCAATTCAACCCCCAACAAGTTAGTGTGTGTGTGTGTGTGTGTGTGTGTGTGTGTGTGTGTGTGTGTGTGTGTGTGTGTGTGTGTGTGTGTGTGTGTCATAGCTACAGCCATCAAGGTGGCTCCTGGCCTTTTGTCTATGTTGCTGAGCCATCAAGACACACAAAACATAGTTTTTTGTCTGTAGTATGAAGCCTGTTTGTAGTAGATATTTCCCCACAACTTATCTTACTGTCTCTGTCTCTCTCTCTATATATTTATCTGTAGGTTTGTGACACCATACTTGGACACACCAGGGAACGCTTTGCCTTCAAAGACCACCTCACCAGTGCCACCTTACTGCAGGGCCCCCAGTTTGAATGCTACGTCAATGTATTCCCTGAAGTTGCTCTGGCCACCACATTGAATGTTTCTTAAACCATTCTGCTCTAAACCTCTCATGCCCAAAGTTACAGTTTGTTGATAGTTGTTATTGGACAGTGTTGAGCACTGTTTTCTGTGTTTTCTTGAAATAAAGCTTTGTTTTTTAGAATATTCTACTCCAAACCTCTTTTCTTCTCATTGTGGAGTGCTATTTAAACCGCGCCGCCCAACTGCGCCCCCCCAAAAAAAAATGTCACAAGCCGCCACTGGTTGTTATATGTGTCCATGTTACATGTTGTTATATGTGTCCATGATACAGGTTGTTATATGTGTCCATGTTACATGTTGTTATATGTGTCCATGTTACATGTTGTTATATGTGTCCATGATACAGGTTGTTATATGTGTCCATGTTACATGTTGTTATATGTGTCCATGATACAGGTTGTTATATGTGTCCATGTTACATGTTGTTATATGTGTCCATGTTACAGGTTGTTATATGTGTCCATGTTACATGTTGTTATATGTGTCCATGTTACATGTTGTTATATGTGTCCATGATACAGGTTGTTATATGTGTCCATGATACATGTTGTTATATGTGTCCATGATACATGTTGTTATATGTGTCCATGATACATGTTGTTATATGTGTCCATGTTACATGTTGTTATATGTGTCCATGTTACATGTTGTTATATGTGTCCATGATACAGGTTGTTATATGTGTCCATGATACATGTTGTTATATGTGTCCATGTTACAGGTTGTTATATGTGTCCATGTTACATGTTGTTATATGTGTCCATGTTACATGTTGTTATATGTGTCCATGATACAGGTTGTTATATGTGTCCATGTTACATGTTGTTATATGTGTCCATGATACAGGTTGTTATATGTGTCCATGTTACATGTTGTTATATGTGTCCATGTTACATGTTGTTATATGTGTCCATGATACAGGTTGTTATATGTGTCCATGATACATGTTGTTATATGTGTCCATGATACATGTTGTTATATGTGTCCATGTTACATGTTGTTATATGTGTCCATGTTACATGTTGTTATATGTGTCCATGATACATGTTGTTATATGTGTCCATGATACATGTTGTTATATGTGTCCATGATACATGTTGTTATATGTGTCCATGATACATGTTGTTATATGTGTCCATGTTACATGTTGTTATATGTGTCCATGTTACATGTTGTTATATGTGTCCATGATACATGTTGTTATATGTGTCCATGATACAGGTTGTTATATGTGTCCATGATACATGTTGTTATATGTGTCCATGTTACATGTTGTTATATGTGTCCATGATACATGTTGTTATATGTGTCCATGATACATGTTGTTATATGTGTCCATGTTACATGTTGTTATATGTGTCCATGTTACATGTTGTTATATGTGTCCATGATACAGGTTGTTATATGTGTCCATGTTACATGTTGTTATATGTGTCCATGATACAGGTTGTTATATGTGTCCATGTTACAGGTTGTTATATGTGTCCATGTTACATGTTGTTATATGTGTCCATGTTACATGTTGTTATATGTGTCCATGATACATGTTGTTATATGTGTCCATGATACAGGTTGTTATATGTGTCCATGATACAGGTTGTTATATGTGTCCATGATACATGTTGTTATATGTGTCCATGTTACATGTTGTTATATGTGTCCATGATACATGTTGTTATATGTGTCCATGATACATGTTGTTATATGTGTCCATGTTACATGTTGTTATATGTGTCCATGTTACATGTTGTTATATGTGTCCATGATACATGTTGTTATATGTGTCCATGTTACATGTTGTTATATGTGTCCATGTTACATGTTGTTATATGTGTCCATGATACATGTTGTTATATGTGTCCATGATACATGTTGTTATATGTGTCCATGTTACATGTTGTTATATGTGTCCATGATACAGGTTGTTATATGTGTCCATGTTACATGTTGTTATATGTGTCCATGTTACATGTTGTTATATGTGTCCATGTTACATGTTGTTATATGTGTCCATGATACATGTTGTTATATGTGTCCATGTTACAGGTTGTTATATGTGTCCATGATACAGGTTGTTATATGTGTCCATGTTACATGTTGTTATATGTGTCCATGATACAGGTTGTTATATGTGTCCATGTTACAGGTTGTTATATGTGTCCATGTTACATGTTGTTATATGTGTCCATGTTACATGTTGTTATATGTGTCCATGATACATGTTGTTATATGTGTCCATGATACAGGTTGTTATATGTGTCCATGATACAGGTTGTTATATGTGTCCATGATACATGTTGTTATATGTGTCCATGTTACATGTTGTTATATGTGTCCATGATACATGTTGTTATATGTGTCCATGATACATGTTGTTATATGTGTCCATGATACATGTTGTTATATGTGTCCATGATACAGGTTGTTATATGTGTCCATGATACATGTTGTTATATGTGTCCATGATACATGTTGTTATATGTGTCCATGATACATGTTGTTATATGTGTCCATGATACATGTTGTTATATGTGTCCATGATACAGGTTGTTATGTGTCCATGATACATGTTGTTATATGTGTCTGTGAGGATTTGTGCCTAACCCTGTGTTTTCTGTGAGTTCTGCCCACAGCTGCGCCTCTTTCCCTGAGCAGCTGTTTCACAGCTGATTCTCGTTTGCCGTGATTACCTCCTGCTGATAAATACTCCGGTCTTCCTCACCTCTGGTGTCAGTCCGTCCGTTTGCCAACCTGGCATCTCCGCCCGTGAGTAGTCCTTAGTCTCCTGTGAATTGTTCCCTGTTTGTTATCCTGTGAGTTTTTACCTTCCTGCCAGTGTCGCGCCTCGGGTTTCACCTGCAAGAAGAGAGCCTCCCCCTCGGTCCACGGAGATCAGCTGTGAGCCCCACTTTCCGGCTTGGAGAGGAGTTCGCGGATGTTTTACAGCCTCTTTCCGGCTCGTATCGGTAAGGAGTTCGCGGACTCTTCACGGCCACCTTCCGGCCCGGAGCGGAGCGCGGGCGCGCGCTTCCATTTAACAGACAGTTTGCTTCCGTGCTCGCCAGCTGCTGCTAGGCGCGCGGGTACGTGCCTCTAAATTGACATTCCACCAGTTTGCTGTCTGTACTGTCTGCACCCGGATCTTGTTTGTTTTTTCCTATTCTTATCCGTGCAATAAAACCCTGGTCTAAGTAATTTTTTATATATTATGCGTTTCATGATTGGCTTTTCATACTTTATAAACTATGGATTCCCCATTTTATAAATTAAGTAATATATATGTACTTATAGATAATGACTTAATAAGATAATTTAGAAAGTGTTTCTAAAATGATTAAAACAACATCCATTATCAGCCGCTTATCCGGGGTCGGGTGGCAGCAGGCCCAGCAGGCTGACCCAGGCTTCCCTCTCACCCGCAACATGTTCCAGCTCATTCTGGGAGATATAATCCCTCCAGCGTGTCCTGGGTCTTCCCCCAGAGTCTCCTACCAGTTGGAAAACCTCTAATGGGAGGCGTCCAGGAGGCATCCTGATTAGATGCCCGACCCACCTCAGCTGACTCCTTTTAGACACAAAGGAGCAGCGACTCCACTCCAAGCACTAATGGATAGGGACTGTTAACATGTGCTTTATACACATGTTTTAATACTGAAATTCATGATTAATTCAGGTGGTTACTAGTCGTTAAGTATTGGTTCTGTGACCTCATCTAAAGGGAGGACTATCTTTGCTTTACAAAGCATTAATAAATGACAATGAAAGGCCAGCAGTGCCTCAAAACTAACAAAAGTCTCAGTTATCTTCTCAACAGAAAAGGAAAATAGACACAACACAAAGTGATAAAGAACATATCAATATTTATAGCAAAATACAATAATGTTAATGTAATAATAATAATCAAGCTTATTAATCAAGAATATAACATTTATAACTGTTTATGAATTGCATACTAATGAGTGTTAATGTTGGAACAATGCTTTATAAATGATGAATTAAGTGTTTACTCATACTTAACTGATGCTAAATAGCGTGTAGTTATTATAAAGTGTTACCGAGTATTGAAAGGTGAAACGGTTATCTACATGATCTGTGTTTGTCTTCTTGATCGTTTGAATGGTGTCACTTTAAATGTTGCCGCCGCAAGAAGCTGGAAACGACACATATTCACCAAAAGTCTCACTAAATGGAGCTTAAGCGGTAGTTCTGGAAGGAAGACTCTCTTTACACGACCGGTCATTCATAAATATCTGCCTCTAATTCTCCCCGTGATTACTCTCAACTGATTGGAGGGCGTCACCTTTAAATGAACCAATCAGATGCTGCACCGTGTCCTGAAGCCTGTTTCAGGATAGAGTCCAGCCCCAAAGACTTTCCACTATTCAAATGTTATGCATAGGAAACAAATGTATTGTTGAATTCAAAACAAGTCTCTCCTGATTGAACTACAATTAATGACCTGAAAACGGACTCAGATGAGACTTAAACCCGTAAAACGAGCCTGAAGACCGGGAACAAGAAGTAAAAAGCACAAACCTGATCTGTGTAGCTCATGTTCTCTTAGACGAGAAACTGTCTCCTCATAATCTTCTATTAATCTGTCCAACTCCCCAAAAGACTCTTCAACGACCGTGTGGACTTCCTGCTTCACCAACAGTCTCAACATTTCTGCTTCAGACATGGAGAAAACTCAGGAGGCCAGAATGCATTTCACACCAGCAAACAGGGAACAATGGCTGATGAGAAAACTCATAACTGAAAGTTAATTTTCTATGAATACTACTGTTGTTGAGTCACAACATGTAATTTTAGGATGTTTTCATGCGAGAAGTTAGTTGTTTAAGCATCAAATCTGTGGTCGGTTAGTCAAGAATCAGCCGACTTAAAAAGATTCGCCGACCGGTGAGTCCCGCCGGCACCGGGCCGCCAGCGCTCTGCTGCCCGCCGAGAGCAGCCTGATCTCGGAAGGACTTTTTGAAATGATCCGCTGGCTCCGATGTCTCCGTAGCGGTTAAACATGATATAAATCGGTTTTGAGGATCTAACGAGCAAACTTTATTAGTTTATTATTTATTCACAGTAACGTTACATCAGTTTGACGGAGGGAAAGGTTACGATTTATAACTTAATGTTTTAATTAAACTCTTACTTTGAACTACAGTGGTGTCTTTTGACCGAATTGTTTGCCATTATATGTGTATCTATATAAATATATAAGTATATATAGATATATAATACAAGACAATATATACATACAATTATATGTGTATCTGTATTTCAGTATCTGTTATTTTGAGTGTGTATGTGTGGGTTTACCGTGTATTGATGTTCACGTTAAAGATGCTATTCCGTTATATTAGAGCCTAAGTAGGTAACCAATGAAAATGTGCAAAAGACTTGAAGTTCCAAAGAGGGATTGATAAATATTTTTGGGTTTGTTAATATTGCGTAGTATCTCTATTGATATTGTCTTTAATAAGGGATCTGCATCTCATTTTGTTTGTTGCATACGCCTAATAAATACCAAACTGTGTTTCAAGGCAGTTAATGTATCTTGGTGTGTCAAAGTTAAACTGTTTAAGAAAGGGTAAAATACAATTACAACACAAGATAAAGGACTAAATAAGAGGCACAAACCTTTTATTTGACTACCTAGATTCTATTGGAGGCACCGCCAGTTAATTCAGTTTTTAGAATAAGAGAGCAACAGTTGTAGGAACCATTATATTCATTTATAAAAACAGGTCATAGCGCCATCACTTTTAAAACTGTACCCAGGACCCATAGTACTACTACACCGAGCGCGGTCACGTGGTCAACAATAAGAGAAAGAGCTGGGCCCTATTTTTCGTACCTGGCTTACTGAGTTAGCGGGCTAATTGTCAGGATAAGATGACGTAGGTCAGGCTTATTCAGTTTCTCGAAGCAAGCTTAGATAAATCACCATAGCAACACAGCCAAAAATGTAAACCTGGTCCCGGGCAGGTTTACTGAAATTCACTGGATAAGCTGGCCACTCCCACCGGACAAAAAAGGCAGCTCACTTCCTCATTGATGAAGGAGCGATATAGTTATATTAGTTTTATTGGGAGAGAGTTCTTTGAGATCGCCAAGATCCGTCCTCACATCCTCATGACTTCCTGTACGCGGCGCTATAGATTCTGCCGTCAAGGAATCATTTATTTACGAGAGCTTCTGGAGCCGCGGACACTGATCACCACAGGAGCAGCCGATCGCCCGTCTCACAGACAGAGACTCTCACCCGCTGCATGCCGCGCTGTTCTTAAGTTTATTTAGCTCTTAAGAAACTTATGGATGTGACTCATGATAAGAATACAGAGAATCACACACAATTTCTTTTCACTGCTTCAATTGATTGAATTTCTGATTATGAATAATACATATATACTGATCCGCCCATACACATATTCAAACTCCTAGTTATATAGAAATATACACATACATGTATATACATATAGTACATGATTCATACGCGCATACAGTACATATATCCTCATAAGTATATATTTATTCGTAAATATAATCTGATTGATCTGGGTGATGAAGCACTTAAAATTTGCGGATACATTTTCCCAACACTGACACATTTAACTTGTCTGATATATTTGCGGCGCTTATGTCTCAGCGGGGGCGGAGTTAAGCTGCGTTCACGGCAACAATGTTACAAAAACGTTGGAATATTCACAACGCGTTTGCTGTGAATGATTAAGGTATTGACTTCCTCATATGTCTTCATGATCATCTCCTGCTTCTCATCGGAGAAATAAAAAGAGGTTCCTCTGAGTTTATTTGCTATTGTACTGTTAGAACATTGTGGTGTCAGTGCTCGATTATTATTCCTTCTGAAGAGGAGCGGGCACGCGCATTTATCCAGAGGATTGACGTCTGGCTAGAATTAACGAGACCGTTTCAGCGCGGATCAGCCGTGAAGAAACCCAGATAGCCTGATGTCAATCATCTCGCTAATTTAAGATGGAGATTAGGACATTTGCCTGACTTTGTTTAGCCAGGTACGAAAAATAGGGCCCTGCTGTCCATCAAACATGAAGAGTTACTGTCTGCTGACCCCTGGTGGTGAAAACAGGTCAGTGCACCAGAGTGTAAAAACTCAGTAGTTGGTGCTTCTCCATCAGTACGTACAGCCTGGATTATGGCCTCCACCTCCTCCCAGAGAGGATAACCGACATATTATACATGTTGAATAGTTTGGGAACTGTAATAATAAACTGAATTTGTATCACACTTTTCAAATCAGAATTAAATCTAAATAAATAATATATTTACTTGTTTTTGTCTGCTTCAATAACAAAACAAAATGTTTGAATAAATAAATAAATAAATAAATATCCTCTGATTTCGTGTGTTTTCATGTTCCATCTTTAATCCTTAATGTTTCTGAGTGCCGTCCTCTTTGTTTATCTTTTTTACCACGCATTTACTGGTTAACCCGTGTTTACCTGCACAGTGCAATGAATTGTGGGTAATTGGAAGCCTCGGCAAGGAAAAAGTGCAGTTAGATATAACAGATATTCTGCAAAAGAACTCAAGTAAGTGCTATCAAGTACTATTTCTGTATCTTAGAAAAACAATATTATTAATATTAATAATATTATTGAGAAAATATGAGTCATTGGGTTGTTTTTTGTTTGTTTGAATTTATATGTATAATAATATTATTATGCATTTTGTTATAATGCAAGTACTAGAGATCCTGATTCACACTCCATACCAGTTGGTGGCGGTAATGCACCAAACAGTTGTTTGCTCACCGACAATAAACCTCAAAGAAGAAGAAGAAGAAGAAGAGGAAGAAGAAGCAGAAGCAGCTTCTCTCCTCCAGCTCTGTGTCTACCAGGTGAAGCAGCTGCAGCCGGATGGAGAGCTCAGTGGAGCCATAGAGAGACACGCGGACCCGCTGTGAGCTTTAAAGGAATTGTCCGGTAAAGTCCTGAGAAGCTAGCGAGTGTTAGCCACCTAGCATGTAGCTCGGTCATGTAGCGATAGCAGCGATCAACACAGGAACAGAGACTTGGGCTGCACCTGGATTACTCGACACAAGCTTCAAGCCTCGACACGAAAGGACACATCACGAGCTGTTTGACAGATTAACAGCAGATCACGAGGAGGACGTTTCTCGTTTCAGAGAAAATGAGCGACGAGCCAAACTACTGGAGGCTGAACCCTCGAGTTCAGCTCCACAGATCAGGTTTGTGCTTTTTACTTCTTGTTCCCGGTGTTCCAGATTAACTGTTTTTAGTTTACTCTTCTTACTGGAGAAGAGAAACGTGTTTCCACCCTGCGGTCAACTTTCAGTGCTCCTCTATACTGACAATCACGGTAAACACAGTCAACCCACATCGGGAGCGAGCGAGGGGTTTTACCAAGTTAGCGGAAAGATCCACGTGACACAACATCCGGTTTTCAAAATAAGATCGTATACTTGTATGATGGAAATTAGATTAAATTAATTAGATTTACATTAAGTATAAAACATGTGATCTTCAACTAGTGCGTTAAATAGAACATACAACTCAATTGTGCATGAAGTGTATTTATTATTTGATTTGAGGATTAATGGAAAGATAATTAATTTAATTAAAACTTACTGACTGACTGCTATGTATGTGTTCAGGACATTTCTGACCACATCCAAACAAAAAAAAAATATCTTCACGTTCCCAATTCAGATATAAGTAGTAAAGTAAAAACTGAACAGATGTTTTACTTTTCAAATAGATCATTTCTAGCAGTTTTAGGTGGTATAAAGATAATTTTCTCAATAATTCCAATCAATGACTAATTCACAGGTGTTCAGGACGTATTTGACTCCACCTATAATAAAATTCAAACATTTTTACTATGCCAAGTAAGAGTTTATAACAAAATAAAGTCCTACTTTTGTATGTTCAAAAAGCTTATTTTGGCATATTTGAGGCACTGTAAACATCCTTTTCTGAATAATTCCAGGCAATGACTGATGCATACGTGTTCAGGAAGTCTCTGACTGAGAATCAGTGGCGGGCCGTGGATTTGGGTCTGTTTAGTTTAACAGCTGATCGTGACTTTTTTTTCCCGACCCACGAAGCCACTTCATCCACCAGCGCAATGACTGATGCATACGTGTTCAGGACGTCTCTGACTCCACCCATACTAACAATCAAACAATTGTACTGTACAAATTAAGACATTTTTCTAAATTAAAAGTCTAACATAAGTACAGTCAAAAAAGCAAATTTTACAATATTTGAGGTGCTGTAAACATACCTTTCTCAATAATTCCACCCAATGACTGGATATATGTACTGCATATATGTTGAAGACATCTCTGTCTACACGTATACAGGAAATTAAACAATTTTATTGTACCAATTAAGAGATTTTTCAAACTAAAAGTCCTACATTTGAACATTCAAAAAGCTTATTTTTCATTATTTGAGGTCATGTAAACATACTTATCTCAGAAGTTGTGTATCTCAGATCCATATGTCTTCAGGACGTCTCTGACCTCACCTATCCTGAAAATCAAACAATTTTACTGTACCAATTAGGAGATTTACAAAATAAAAGTCCTACTTTTGTATGTCCAAAAAGCTAATTTCTGACATTTGTAAGGTGGTATGAAGATATTTTTCTCAATAATTCGAAGCAATGAGTGATGCACATTTGTTTAGGATGTCTCTGATTCCACCCAAAATCTATGGAAAGAGCTAAAGCGCAGAGTTCCCACACAAGTTTCAAGATTTGAAGACTGTTTGTGTGGAAGAATGGGCCAAAATCACACCTGAGCAATGCATGAGACTAGTTTCTCATACAGGAGGCGTCCTTGAAACAACAAAGGCTTTTGTACCAAGTATTAAATACATTTCAGTCAACGTGTTATTTACAGGTACCACCTAGTAGGCAGATGATACGACCCTGCAGACAGGACACACAAATTAGAACACGCACTTTTACGGCTGGTCACTGCTCCTCGCTTCACGGAATCACATTTATTTAGCCTACTCAAAAACATGTGTTATACTTTTTCACACAGGGCCATGTAGGTTTGGATTTTTTTTTCTTTCTTAATAATAAAAACCTTCATTTAAAAACTGCATTTTGTGTTTACTTGTGTTATCTTTGTCTAATATTTAAATTTGTTTGATGATCTGAAACATTTAAGTTTGCAAAAAGATAAGAAATCAGGAAGGGGGCATGTACTTTTTGTATACAACTGTATATATTTATGTAGAAATGTGCGTGTATTGGCATTGTATGCTATCGTTTGTTCTTTTTATGTCCGTCTGTGAAACACTTTGGCTCTACAACACATTTTAAAGTGAATAGCAATCAGCTCTCTGATCTGGTGACAGCCAAGCGTTTCCCATCATGCATTGGGTCATACAGTCGGTGGAGAGTGAAAATTATGATTTGATTTCTCACTTCAAAAATTCTCAGAAGGGAATTTAATGATGAAATAACATGCAAATGTTCTTTAAAAGCGTATAATATATTCCATAGCTTAAATACTTATTATAATACGGGTAGATGAAATCAAGCATTCTGATTGGTTGAGAGTGAGTCACAGGATGTACTTTATTGAGCCATAATGTACCGTACACCTGTTTACATTTACCTGAGCGTTGCATATCAGTGCGCACTCAAAATAACAGGTCGATTTTGCACGGCCGTTAGTTGTCATTTCAAGCTTGACAGTTGCCAAAGATCTTTCATGTAAACTTTGATATTTGTCTGCATAGCAAAAGCCACACATACGGGGGCTATTTTCTGTAGGCTACTGAAATGCGATACACAACGTTTGGTGGCTACAACTATTTTGTGCTGAAAGGCAGCTTACTATTTACTATTTATAATGTCGCAGGCAACCGTATTATAAAAGCAATACGGTATGAGAGGCAGTACTGTATCAACAATAATGTGCTGTTCAAGGGATTTATTCAAGGGTTTGCTGGCCCTCCTCTACGCGTCGGGCCTAACAACACCCTTGAATAGTACATTATTGATGATACAGTACTGCCTCTCATACCTTATTGCTTAAATATCATCAGTATCAATCTAAATATTAGTATTGTTGTATGAAGTTTGTGTGACATCCGCCTACCTCGTATAAATATATATTTTACATTAAACATTAGATATTTAATCCAGCGCCCTTTGCACTCCGCACTACTGTCCTGCTGTTTACAAATGTTATTGTTTTGTATTCTGTATTTCTTTGTTTGTACATGAAGAGCAACAAATATACATTTAGTCAAATTCCTTGAATGTCTCCACTAATGACAGCTGATATCAGTCTGAAGTCACCGTTGTCCATAATGTGCTCCCTGCAGATGTCCAGCAGCTGTTGGAGATTAAAGCAGAAGTCCCCCCTGAGTGCCTGGACCTGGAACAGGAGGACCCGGAACCCCTCCACATAAAAGAGGAGGCAGAGTCCCTCCACATAAAAGAGGAAGAGGAGGATCTCTGGACCCGTCTAGAGGGAGAGCAGCTTAATGTGCTGGAGGAGGCCGATATCACCAAGTGCACATTCACTGCTGTTACTGTAAAGAGTGAAGATGACAAACCTCAGACCTCACAGCTTCATCAAAGCCAGATGGAGGACAACAGAGAAGCGGAGCCTCTAGCCGGCAGATCAGAGACACCGATAAAAACTGAAAATGATGGAGAGGACTGTGGGGGATCAGGACCAGCCAGGAACCTAAATCCACATCGTCATTCACTTCCAAATGCTGATGATGAAAAGGCTTCAGAATCTTCTGAGACTGAAGTCATGAATGGTGATTGGCAAGAACCTTTGTCAGATTCTGAACCTGAAAGTGAAGACAGGGACAATGTTTGGAAAGAGACCAGGGCACCTGAGTCTGCTGCACATGCCCTGAAATATAAGGAAGCCCTTGTAAGTCATGTGGGATGTAACACTGGCAACAAATCCTTCAGCTTCTTCAAGTGTAGTAAACGAGTCAAGGGGTTTCTGCAGAAACACATGATTTGTCATTTTGGAAAAATGTCCTCCAGCTTTTTGGTTAGAAATAAATGTTTTAGATTGAAGCAGAAGAAAGAATCACGGCCAAGAGTTATCATGGGAGAGAAACGATTCAGTTGTGATGTTTGTGGGAAAAGATTTACACAACAGAGACATCTGAAGCAACACATGAGAGTCCACACAGGAGGGAAACCATTCAGTTGCGATGTTTGTGGGAAAAGATTTACAAGACAGGGAAATCTGAAGACACACATGAGAGTCCACACAGGAGAGAATTCATTCAGTTGTTATGTTTGTGGGAAAATATTTACAGAACAGGGAAATCTGACGAGACATGTGAGAGTCCACACAGGAGAAAAACCATTCAGTTGTGATATTTGTGGGAAAAGATTTAAAGAACAGGGACATCTGAAGACACACATGAGAGTCCACACAGGAGAGAAACCATTCAGTTGTGATGTTTGTGGAAATAGATTTACACGACAGGGAAATCTGAAAACGCACATGAGAGTCCACACAGGAGAGAAACCAATCATTTGTGATGTTTGTAGGAAAAGATTCACAAGACAGGACCATCTGAAGACACACATGAGAGTCCACACAGGAGAGAAATTATTCAGTTGTGATGTTTGTGGGAAAAGTTTCACAAGACAGGAAAATCTGAAGAAACACAGGAGAGTCCACACAGGAGATAATTAGTTTCTTCCAGTTGTGAAAGATTAATGATGTATGTTGTTGTTGTGGTTGTTCTCTTTCTCTTGTGTTGATTTTAAAAACATGTTAAATGTTTAAAATGTAATTTGTTTGTAAATGAGATGGAAGGCCAAGGTTTTTTTGAACAGCTGATGAATCTTTATTAAAAACAATGACAACATACTGTGTGTCTGTAATGGAGGAAACTAAAAACTCTCTGTTTTTTAAATGAATTTTCCGTGTAATGTGTTCAAATCTACATACAAATAAACGTATGCAAGTTTACTTTGTGTTACTGAATCTTTACAGATAAGACAAAACTTATGTTTTCAAACTGTCAGAGTAGGCCACAGAATATCCCTTCGGTGGTCACTCTTGAAGGAAGTGAAATAGAGGTTGTTGACACTTATAAATATCTGGGTATTTTGATTGATGACTTAAAACTGGGTTTTTATTTTCGAATTAAACTGCTTTTCAACTAATGTAAAAAAGAGATTAGTATAAATGTATATGTGTTGCTCTTCATGTACAAACACAGGAATACATAATACAAAATAATAACAATTGCATTTTGTGAGGAGCAAACTGCATGTAGGAAATCTAAAGTACAATTCGTCAAACAGCTGCTCCAGCTGTGATTCTAGAGGAACGTTTCCCCGCTTCACCAGCAGGTGGCGAGTCTACTGCAGCCGTATGGCTCATGTAGCTTCAGGAAGGGGTTAATAAAACAAAGGCCTTGGACGGACACGGCGCCAGAGAGCTGCCGTTGTGTTTGCAGGTTAAATGTTCGGCAAAGCGGAGGCTGCGGCTGGGTTATGGTGGGAGGTCAAAATGTGCCCGTCTTAAAGTGTGAATCAGTCCTAAAATGTCACGGATCGACTCATTCCACTACTTTAAGATACACATTTCATTCCGTCATAAAACAAAAACATATTAATTGATGCTTTACACTCATTAATTAATTAATTATGAATATTGTTACAGTAATGAAGATCGTAATGTTTTTTTTTCTGGTGGCTGATTGTGTCTTTAGGAAAGTCTTTAAACAGACAGATGAGACTGAGGAAGAGAAAGAAGAGATAGGACGTGTGTGTGTGTGTGTGTGTGTGTGTGTGTGTGTGTGTGTGTGTGTGATAATTAACAGACATGGTAGCACAGAGCGTAAGGTGTTTTGTGCAGGTGCAACCCCTAAACCCCCCAAAGCTCCCTCCATGGAGAATTCTTACATTTCTTTATCACAAATGTATGACCGATCTCATGTGACTATAACACGGTTTTCTTTCAGGTCACAGTTCATTCATTTGACCTCCTTCACTACCCATCATGCTCCTTGCCAGGACTTTGACAACTGACTTAAACGCTGGCGGCTCCACTCTAACCACCTTCTGTGTAAAATGTACAAGATCGAAGATTGGGACGTGGCCAGAAGTGCAACATATCTGCACGAGAGCAGTTAAACAATTATTGTGTTATTCATTGTTCCGCTGAGGAACATGCGTGTTGTGTCTCGTTGCGGATATGAGGAGTAGTTTGTTATCAAGGGTCGTTACTAAAGCTGGTTAAGGGTCTTTCGGAACAGAACAGTGCCAGAGTTTTGCACCGTTTATCATTATCATGAAATCATTGTTTGTGTAATTTTCCACTTGTTATCTGTTGCGTTACTCAAACAACAAATATACAATTGCATTTTGGCTTGGTTTAATATTGTTTTACTATGCTGTCCTCTTCTTATATTTGAAGAAATGAACATTCCTCTGTGAATGTATTGAAATACAGATCATGAGTAGGAATATAATTTTTTACTTGTGTACAAAGCTGACTTCCCAATATGCTGCTATTAAGTAATCGTATGAACTTGATATTGGTTGTTTTGTCTATGTTTTCTTTAATGCTACATTAAATTATACGATATCCTAGTAACCCATGCACCAACTTTGTTGGTGCACAGCATGGAGCAATACAAAAAAAGAGAACAGGACAACATTTCTCAAACTCTTCCCAGTTGTAGTTAATTTAGTGAATTAGTGAATCATTGAAAAGACAAACACTCTCCTTTAATAAAAAAGGAAAAAATAAACCGACGTTAAAGTGAGGCTACTATTTCAAATTGCACACAAAGGACATAACGAGCGTACCAACTACAGAATAAAATCTTTTCGGCATTCCCGTTGACTGCAGACAATCAGACACACCAAGTTAGCTAGCTACCGTTAGCATGCTATATCTGCCAAGAATTAGTGTTGCACACTGGTCATTATGAGGGCGACAACTAATTGCAGAATTCTTGCTTGAAAAAAAAGTGTCAGAACAAAACAAATAAATTAAGTCCTTTAACTAAAAACACATTCAGGTTCAAATGTTTCCCCAATGAGCTCTTTAGTCCCACTTGGTGTTTCCTTCCACAGTCAAACACACACACACACACACACACAGAATGTAATCTGAGTAAATGTCAGAATAGACTCGGCCACTGCCAGCATAGCTCCGACCGTCTATTTATGGCGGGGAGACGGGATATTTTAAGAAAGTGTTTAACTCAAGTGCAGTCTGGTCTCTTGTCAACACGCTGTATCTCACAGTAACAACACACAACTTTGACTCAGCAGAGACTGATGGTACAACACACTCCGAGTTTTGTGGGGATTTGTTAAGTCTGGTTGAAGGGTGACTTTTGTTTCAACGATTCAATCAACATTTAAAGTGTTTTCTTTGCGACATTCGGAGCATTAATTAAGCAGCAAACAACTATTATCTCTGAAGCTATCGAGGAGTGATGGAGAATGAAGTCTCTCACCCTCTGTGTGTTTCTATCAGAGCATTTCTGATTTGTTTACATGGCCGTGCACCACAATAGAGTGCTGCAGGGATGACGTAGTTTTGAACTTACCATCTCACTGGTTCCTAAACAAAAGGCAGATGGGATTTTTCCACTGCGAGGCCTCCGCCATGTTGAGAGCCGTGCAGAGGGAACAGACAGGGGCGGACTGGCCACAGGGGACACCGGGGAAATCCCTGGTTGGCCGACGGGGTTGGGCAGAGCCACCTCCATCACCAACCGGCTCTCCCTCTGATCGGCGGCTCCGACTACGTTCTATGCTTCACAGAACACGTTAAATGAATTATAATACACAGAGTCATATATTCACATATTCAGTAGCTACTTGACATGTGTCAAGACTAAGAGGCTCAGACACACAGACGGATGTATCCGGTCATTCTTCACTATAAAACATATTTTTCGAAGAAAGAAAATTCCATTCATTGAGCGTGATTCGACAGCATGGCACCAAAACGTAAATCCTTTAAAAGGAGTATACTGATATTGTTTTTATTAGTCATTATGTGACTATAAAGCACCTTGGTCGGCAGAGTTAGTTTAGGTTCTGTTAACTTATTGTTTGGTTATGCACCTTCAACACCCCTACACACACACACACACAAACACACACGCAGCATGCAACACTACTGATACCCCATCATATGTTCTGTTCTACAATATAGTTCGTACTAATTCTACTTCTGACATTCATTCCTTAAGGCTCTGTAGTTATACGTATCATCTGATACTAGCCCAGAGTTAAGCATATTCATCTAGCAAACTATACCTACCTTGGAGTATTACAATAGCCAGTATCATTTTATGTAATGTGTCCACCCAGGCAAATTGGTGGAGCCAAATGTTATTTAAAAAAAACATATATGATGTGATTTCTTTGTAATCGTCCAAAAATAATGTTAAGTGTATGGGTATATTTCCAAGTAAGCCACTGACTGTCGATACGTGCGATGTATTGAGTGGGCAGCGCGTCGCATTGAGTGGGCCGGTCTGACAGTAACTCCTGGGCCACTTTTTACCCCCAGTCCGCCCCTGAGAACAGATATGCTCCGACTTTCAAATTTCACAACGAGACGTGTTGCAAAAAGCGTTAAAAATGCTCTTTGGCAAAACGAGTTGGGAAACAATGCTGATACTGGGCATTGGGTGAGAACGCAACTAGGCGTTAAAATTTAAATAATGGGGGAAAAATAGATTCAATGCAGACATCAAAATACATTTTAATTAAAGCTACACACACACATATATATATATATATATATATATATATATATATATATATATATATGTATATATATTTTATATATATATAAATATGTATATTCAATTCAATTCAGTTTATTTTATATAGCCCAACATCACAAATACAAGTTTGCCTCGGAGAGCTTTACAATCTGTACACATAACATCCTTGTCCCGGGACCTCACATCGGATCAGGAAAAACTCCCCCAAATGAAGATATTAAAAACCCTTTCACCCAAAAAGGGGAAGAAACCTGAGGGAGAGCAACAGAGGAGGATCCCTCTCCCCGGATGAACAGAAGCAATAGATGTCATGTGGCCAGAATGAATAACGTAGCGGAGTTAAAATTGGGTGTTTCACTGCAGCGCCCCCTTGTGTTTGAATATTATGGGAAAAAATGTGGGTACATTAAGGGACACAATGTTGACATATGCTACAAAGTTTGTGAAGATAGGCCAAGTGATTTTGGAAGTTATGTGTATTGACATATTGAGGGCTAAGAGGTTAATTTGTTAATAACTTCTACGCAATGAGATATCAACAAAGTTGAAAGTATTGTTTGATCACATTGAACCAATGATGATCCACAGAAAGTTTTTTAAGAACTGGAACTAGCGTGTAGGAGGATTGACAAGAATGTGTTTTTTACTAAATTAAAAATGGAGGAAAATCTAAGTAGGCGGATTTGTTTTTTGTAGAGCACATGTGTGCCAAATCTCAGGTCAATCGGTTTTAGGTGGCAAAAATGGATAGCTTTTACAGCTAATGGTAAAAGCGAGCTATTTTTTTCCGACACCCAAATTAGATTTTCGCCGAGTCAGAGAGGTGTCGAAATTTTGAATAATGTCGGTTAAACCCAAGCACCTCTTTTCCCCACGCAAAGCCCTACCATAAAAATAAGAAGAACAATTTGAATAACAATAGGTCCTTCGCTCTGACTACGTCAGTGCTCGGGCCCTAATTATCACGATATTCACCTTGAGTTCCTCCTCAACCGTAACGAAATAGCTGAAGTACAATTTGTTATTTGACCTCCAGAAATGTAGCGGTCAGCATGCCAAGTATGAAAAGCAGAACATTTGCCAACTTGCTCTTTTCCACACAGAATATCAGGACAGTGTTAAGGGAAGCTCATACAAAATGATTACAGAACTGAGTTGAATTGATATTATTCATAAAAATGTTAAACTGTTTGTTTGCCAATAGACAATAGTAAACATAAAATAAAGGCTTTCTAGGTGACACTAGACACTAATTGGATCAGGCAGTTAAAAACTGTCTCTACTTTCCCGCTAACTATCCATCATATATTTTCCAAGAACCTTCCTGTGAGTTTACAGTTACATAGAAGCTTATTTCTAGAGAATTATAGAATACGATGGGATCTGTAAAATAAAGTGTAACCAAAGTTTCAGTAACACTAAGTAAACTTGCATGAGTTTCTTTTTTTGTAGATTTAAAAACATTACATGGAAATATGCATTTTAAATACAGATGTATTTGTACAGAGATTTTAGTTTGTTTTTAGCTTCCTCCATCACAGACAAACAGTATGTTGTCATTGTTTTTAATAAAGATTCATCAGCAGTTGAAAAAACACTTTGCCTTCAATCTTATTTAACAATTTACATATTTTTTCAAAGAAACACAAGAGAAAGAGAACAACAAAAACGTCCAACAACGTTGCTTTCCATCTCATTTACAAACAAATTACATTTAAAACAATTTACACATTTGTTTTAATGAACACAAGAGAACAACAAAAACTTCCATCATTAATCTTTCACAACTGGAAGAAACTAATTATCTCCTGTGTGGACTCTGGTGTGACTCTTCAGATCAGGCTGCCTTTTAAATCTTTCCGCACAAACATCACAACCGAATGGTTAGTCTCCTGTGTGGAATCTCAAGTGTTTCTTCAGACTTTGATGTACAGTATATCTTTTCCCACAAACATCACAACCGAATGGTTTCTCTCCCGTGTGGACTCTGATGTGTTGCTTCAGACTTTGCTGTACAGTAAATCTTTTCCCACAAACATCACAACTGAAAGGTTTCTCTCCTGTGTGGCCTCTCATATGTACAGTCAGCGTGCCCTGTCCTGTAAATCTTTTCCCACAAACATCACAACTGAAAGGTTTCTCTCCTGTGTGGCCTCTCATATGTACAGTCAGCTTGGACTGTTCTGTGAATCTTTTTCCGCAAACATCACAACTGAATGGTTTCTCGCCTGTGTGGACTCTCATGTGTGTCTTCAGACTTTGATGTACAGTAAATCTTTTCCCACAAACATCACAACCGAATGGTTTCTCTGCCGTGTGGACTCTCATGTGTTGCTTCAGATTTCGCCGTAGAGTAAATCTTTTCCCACAAACATCACAACCGAATGGTTTCTCTCCCGTGTGGACTCTCATGTGTGTCTTCAGACTTTGATGTACAGTATATCTTTTCCCACAAACATCACAACTGAATGGTTTCTCTCCCGTGTGGACTCTCATGTGTGTCTTCAGACTTTGATGTACAGTAAATCTTTTCCCACAAACATCACAACTGAATGGTTTCTCTCCCGTGTGGACTCTCATGTGTGTCTTCAGACTTTGATGTACAGTAAATCTTTTCCCACAAACATCACAACCGAATGGTTTCTCTCCCGTGTGGACTCTCATGTGTGTCTTCAGATTTCGCCGTAGAGTAAATCTTTTCCCACAAACATCACAACCGAATGGTTTCTCTCCCGTGTGGACTCTCATGTGTTGCTTCAGATTTCGCCGTAGAGTAAATCTTTTCCCACAAACATCACAACCGAATGGTTTCTCTCCCGTGTGGACTCTCATGTGTGTCTTCAGACTTTGATGTACAGTAAATCTTTTCCCACAAACATCACAACTGAATGGTTTCTCTCCCGTGTGGACTCTCATGTGTGTCTTCAGACTTTGATGTACAGTAAATCTTTTCCCACAAACATCACAACTGAATGGTTTCTCTCCCGTGTGGACTCTCATGTGTGTCTTCAGACTTTGATGTACAGTAAATCTTTTTCCGCAAACATCACAACTGAACGGTTTCTCGCCTGTGTGGCCTCTCATGTGTGTCTTCAGATGTCCCTGTCTTGAGAATCTTTTTCCGCAAACATCACAACTGAATGTTTTCTCGCCTGTGTGGCCTCTCATGTGTGTCTTCAGATTTCCCTTTCCTGTGAATCTTTTCGCACAAACATCACAACTGAATGGTTGCTCTCCTGTGTGGACTCTCATGTGTGTCTTCAGATGTCGCTGTTGTGTAAATCTTATTCCACAAACATCACAACTGGATGGTTTCTCTCTCGTGAGACCTCTTAGCCGTGATTCTTTCTTTTGTTTTACTCTAAAACATTTCTTTCTAACCAAACAGCTCGAGGACATTATTCCGAAATGACACATGTGTCTCTGAAGAAACCCCTTGGAGGAAAACCATTTACAACACTTGAAGAAGCTGAAGGATTTGTTGCCAGTGTTACATCCCACATGACTTACAAGGACTTCCTTATGTTTCAGGGCATGTGGAGCAGACTCGGGTGCCCTGGTCTCCTTCAAAACATTGTCCCTGGCTTCACTTTCAGGCCCAGAATCTGACAAAGGTTCTTGCCAATCAACATTAATGACGTCAGTATCAGAAGATAGGAACTTGGCGATATCGGCCTCCTCCAGAACATTAAGCTCATCTCCCTCTAGACGGGTCCAGAGATCCTCCTCTTCCTCTTTTATGTGGAGGGGCTCTGGCTCCTCTTTTATGTGGAGGGGTTCCGGGTCCTCCTGGTCCAGGTACTCAGAGGGGACATCTGCTTTAATCTCTAACAACTGCTGGACATCTGCAGGGAGCACATTATGGACAACGGTGACTTCAGACTGATATCAGCTTTCAATAGTGGAGACATTCTAGGAATTTGACTAAATGTATATTTGTTGCTCTTCATGTATAAACACATAAATACATAATACAAAACAATGGCATTTGGAAACAGCAGTACAGTAGTGAATTGGTGCAGACTGCAAAGGGCGCTGGAATAAATATGGAAATATTGATTTTCTACGAGGTAGGCAGATGTCACACACGTCATACAACGATACTACTTAGAGCACGAGCCTGACGTAGTGAGTCGAGGAACTATTGTTATTCGAATGTTTATTAGGGCCCGAGCCTGACGTAGTCAGAGCAGAGGACCCTATTGTTATTCTAATGTTTATTTATTTTTTTGTTCGTCATTGCGCAGGGAAAAGAGGTGCTTGGGCTAAACCTACATTCTTCAAAATGTGCACACCCATCCGACTCGGCGAAAATGCCAATCTGATGATTTGGGTGTCGGACAAAAGTCGAAAAAAATAGCTCAATAGCGCCCCCTTTGGATGTAAAAGCTATACATTTTTGCCACCTAAGACCCATTGACCTGAGATTTGGCACACATGTCCAGGTGGGACTGCTCTACAAAAAACTAATTGAGACCCTTAAGCTCCGCCTACTTAAGATTTTCCGCCATTTTGAATTTTGTAAAAAACACATTCTTGTAAACTCCTCCTAAACTCTGGGTCCATTTCCTACGAAGCTTTCGGTGGATCATCATTGGTTCAATGTGATCAAACGATATTTTCAACATTGTTGATATCTCATTGCGTTTAGAAGTTATTAAACAGTTAACCTCTTAGGGGCGTGGCTCAAGATGTCAATACACATAACTTCCAAATCACTTGGCGTATCTTCACAAACTTTGTAGCATATGTCAACATCGTGTCCCTTAACGTACCCACATATTTTCATAATATTCAAACACCAGGGGGCGCTGCAGTGAATCGCTCAATTTTGGCATGTTCCTTGTTTCTAGGCGTTGTAGTCTAACGAACTCCTCCTAGAGATTAAACACGATTGATTTCACATTTGGGCAATATGATGTTGAGACCTTTGCAGGGAAAAGTTATCAAAGGAATTTAAAAATATCGAACTATGGGAGCGCAGAGCAGCGGCAAAGAGTTTTATCTCGGTCATACATGATGTAATCTGCTCCATATTTCTCATATGTCATGACCTCCTGACCCTGAAGACATCCATATGATCATTTTGAATCCTAGTCATAGCGCCATCTGAAGGCAACAGGAAGTTACATGTTTTGTACTTGTATACCGTGCTACGCAGAGATTATTCAGATCCCTCTCAAAATGCGTCGGAAGAGACTTAAGACATTGGTAAGGCATCACCTTGAAGATTGTAAGGATCCGTTGAACGGCGTCGCGTCGGAGCATCGCGGAAGTTTGATCCTTCGCCGTGAACGAATTAGGGCTCCAACAACGAATCGACAAAATCGATTATCAAAAGTGTTGGCAACGAATTTCATTATCGATTTCTTGTGTCGCGCGATTATTATGCCAGTCAATAAGTCACGGAGAGAAAAAAAAAAGAGCGGCGCAGAGCAACTGGCCGGCAGCGTTTCTGAGATTGGAGTGAGACACTGAGAAAAATAGAAGATCTTTGATGGGACGTGTCGAGTCTTGGCCAATCAGCGTTAAGATGTCTACAGCGGCTTCATTTCCCTCAAACTTGTTTTTAATGAAGCTAGTCAGCTTGCTATCACGTTAGCTAACGTGTTTGGGTTGTGTGTTGTTGTTAAAGTTACTTTACGTTCCGTTACAGTTCAGTCTTGCTTGTAAAAAAACGTAACGTGATGAAACATGCCGTAACCCCCGGTCTGGTTCAGTTCACCTGTCACTCGTTAACGTTAAACTGGCACACCGGAGGATCTGGCTGCAGGTTTTTTTTTTTTACTCAAAGTAGAATGAATCAAATCATGTAGTTGGGCTTACCCAACAACGTGATGTCGTGGTCATAAGAGACCCAGAATGAAATAGTTTAAGGAAGAGGACGCTCTATATGCAGCGCAGCTTGATGCAGGGCTGAGATGAAGTGGTGAAAACAGACGTGAGAGGAGCAGTGCAGCTTCCCTCTGTCCCAGTGTTTCATACATATTGATAAAGTGTTTCATACATATTGATAAAGCAGATTATGCTAAATGCAGCCTCTGCTCCAATGAGATCAATTACAGTAAAAGGGGCTCGCATTTGGCAAAAGTAAAGCATACATGTGTGTTTTTACATTCCATTTTTATTTAATTTTTTTAATTAACAGCTCAGGGATGTTCAAGGAGCAACCTGTTTGTGCACTTTCTGAAGATTGCACTGTCAGTTCTATTTTTGAATAAAGGGTTGGAAATGAATACTTTTGATTTTTTTTATCCGATTCATCAAAAAAAATAATCAACCGATTAATCGATTATTAAAATAATCGTTAGTTGCAGCCCTAGAACGAATAAACCGATGTAACTCGACTCCACATTATAAAATCCTTTCCAGGTTTCACATGTTTGATGAGACTCCAGGCCTGAAGACATGTGCAGTCTAATTTTTAATTAGAGTTATAAGCTCCACCTACTTAGACTTTCAGCCATTTTGAATTTTATGGAGAAAAAAAAAATCCCCAGATCTTCCTAAACGCTGGGTTTGATTTTTACAAAATTCTCTGTGGATCATTAAAGGTTCAATTTCATCACAATATATCAAAAGCTTGTTTGTATCTCATTGTGTTCAGAAGAAAAGGACCAATGAACTTCTAAGGAGAAAAGTCAACTAAATTCAACAAAGCAGCCCTTGCAGTACGTTCAACATAGATATACAATATTTGATAGGCATATGTACCACATATGAACTTAAGAATAAGTCTCTTGGGATCATGCTCTAAACAGTACCGGAAGTTGGCAAATTTTATTTTCTTTATTAATTTCTTTCTATTTCTAGTTCAAATTGCCATAGTTTCCCGCAGGCGTCCCCGACGTGCTGGAGCGAGGGCCCAGTCACAGCTGCGAGCAGCTTTAATTTAGAGGGATATAGATATATATATTATTTAGCTTGATGGTGAAGACATTAAAGATCAGTAAGTATTTAAACTATGGAATTTCTTATATGAGTTTAAAGATAGATTTGCATGTTATTTCATCATTAAATTCACTTCTGAGAATGTTTGAGGCGAGAAACCAAATCCTAATTTTGAATAGCGCTAGTTGCTCCAACGTTTGTTTAGTGAGAAGCTTAACAAACAGCAAGCTGGCATCTGAGAAGGTCTCAAGCTAGCGCAGGACTGGCTCATCTCCAACGACCGCATTGAAAAATAAGAGACTTGGGATGTACCCATAATGCATCCCTGTTTCCCTCACTTGCATCTTAGTCCCTCCCACCAGGGATGCATGGAGAGACGCAAGGAAACCATGCGAGGAGAGGAAACGAGGACATTTGTTTTAAGAGAAATGAGACCTCCTTTCCTCGAAAGAGTCTCATGAAGCGACGTCTGTCTTTGATGACGACGGATCAGCTGATCACATCTGGAACAGCTGGAGAGAGGTTTGACGGATGTTGTGTCTGAACACATGATCAGTGTACTAATACTAATAAAGACAGTATAGGACACGGACGGCCGGACTACATAGTGGTACCTCACAGTCCTACTAGTGACTCCATCTGTGCTTTTATAAATAATAGAATAAAGAACATTGCAATCACTTTCAAGTAAACCAGATCGCTCACACCAGATCACTGTGTTAGAAAAATGAAAATAAGTTAAGCAAAAAATAACTAATACTGAGTTACTAGTAAATATCTTATTATGGAAAACATTTAGCTATTTTTTTTGCAAAACAAAAAAGAATGATTGCAGATGTGTGAGCATCAAGTTTGATCAGTATTAGTGACTGCAGTGAGCTGCTTTCCTCCACACATCTTTTTAAAACGGGGTTGTAGATTTGATACGGTCACTCTCAATTCATGCTCAATGTTGATCTGAGATCTGTATTCTGATGAGACGCAACAGCAGAAAAGACGACCTCACGGAGATCTCATAAAGACCTTCTTTTGGCAAAATGGCAAGAATCGGCGAGTCGCGCAAGCATAACCTGTTAACGGCGTACATTTAAAATCTCTTACGCCCCACTTGTAATAAATACCGCCTCAGTTTGATAAATACTGATTTAAAGGAAACATGGCGTTCATTTATTTGAATGATGACCACAAAGTGAGCAGGCTTTGTCACTGCAGTGCATTCTTCGGACTTTAGGAAGAATATTTCCAGAGCCTCGATATGCGAAGTCAGAAACGTCATTTATGGAGCTCCGCAGGCTGTTTGTCTTGAACTGCAAATACATTAACTGTTAGGCTTTAACAGTGATAGCTGATAGCTTACAGCAGCAAATCCCATCGTGAAAAGCATGCAACACATTTTTCGCCTCTGTCCACTGTGTTGCAGCGCATCGGGGTGGAACTCCGCTGTGCGCTTAAGTAGACGCGCGACCATGAAGAGACAGAAATGACATGCTGTCGTGTAGATACGATCAATAACATACAGCCGTTTAGTTTGGTTAATAACAGAACAAGGTGTAGACCTGTTCTATAGGAAAGAGAACCTTAAATAACCTCTGTTATCTCGCGCTGTAGAAAAAATTACAGGGGGTGTGGTTTTTTTCAGGGGGGCACCCCTCCCCCTAATATAACGGTAGGGGAAACACTGAGGAGGAACAACGAGAGACCGCCGAACTGCATGCTGGGTACAGCTCGCCCACTATCAAGTCCGTCGCTACATAAAAAAACGGAAAAGAGCGATGCAGGAGGAACAACGACAGACCAGAAATGCACCAATACAACTAAACACATATGCAACGCTGATTACTGTGTGGCATTTGTTATAAATGTATGTTGGTACATAGAGGGTGATAAGAAGCTGAACATGGAGACTTAGGACCCAGGGGAATGTAGGTGGAGAAAAAAACAGGAAGAGACAGACAGGAAGACACGCTGCACAAACAACTGTTCAGTTGGCCGGCGGTCCTTTTCGGCAGCAATAAATGAATGTGTTTACTCGGAAAAAATACCGTGAGACCTTCAGAATATTACAAAATACCGTAAAATGAATTTTCAGCCATACCGCCCAGCCCTACCTACAATGAACATATTTTAACCAGATGGTGAATCAGAAAACAAATAGAATATAATTATCAAGGAATATAAAAGTGAAACCAAAGGATAGTCACAGAGAACAAAGCTACTAAACTGTCTCATTGTTCAGTTTCCAACAAGCTGAATGTTGTTATGGTTTATATGCAAAATGTAAATCTGATCTTAAATTGATACAAAAGATGATTATCAGAAACATGACTCAATGCTGCATCCCTCTTCCCCCAGAAGAGCTCGTACAGTTTAACCCTTTCATCAAAGTTTATGTATTTGAAGTCAAATTAAAGAGTTATATCCCTCTCAACTGTGACCAAAAAAAAGCTTTGAACAAAGTTAATGTAATAACGTGTTGTTTTTTTTACATTTGTTTGTTATTTTCTTTAAAAGTTTGATCTTTGATAGAGTAATGTGGGTTTCTTAACCTTAATTAAAATGATGCATGTTATAATAGACATTTTTATATTTATATAAATGCACATACAATATTTTTACACTTGAATAAACAATAATTAAAAGACAGTTATTTACAATACGATAGGGAGTAGTTACATTTAGTCTTACAGTTGCAACCAATCCCTGCCTTAGGCTGTCCGTCAGTGGCGGCTCGTGGCAATTCTTTTTTGGTGGGGCCATCTAATCCCAGTATGATTCAATGCAAAAAAAAGTATCACGCATTACTACTTTGCAGTTAAATATTTAACATGTATTCCAACACTGACATAATAAGGACATCTTATTAATACAATTCAGTATATTATAATTAGGGATGGGCAACGTTTTTGTTTTTCCCCGATACCGGTGCCTAAACCGATACTTTTTTATTGCCACGGCAGATTTTTCTTCAAATTGAACAATATATTAACTATTTAAAGTATATTTAAAAATAAATAAATGAATACAAAACACTTGACTTCAAACTACAGCTTCAAAGAACAGACACAAGCATCACGGTCCCTGATTGGGACAGTGTGCAACAGAACTGCACTCAGAAAATGTTGGATTCTACAAACTGCTGCTTTACTGGACTACACGTCATCATATCATCATAATATCAACTGGGAGAGCTTTGTTCCAACAAGCCGAGACGGTCGGCACGGCTTGTGCATGTCTCCCCAGCGAGAGCGAGCACTGCTGCTGCTGTGTGCGGGCTGCAGCCCCGCCCCCTTGAGCCCCATCTCTGTATGGGAGAGAGGGAGCAGGGAGTGCGCTCTGATCCGCACTATTTTAATGAAGTATCGATACTAAAAATATGCAAAATCATATTGTTTTTAACGTACGGGTACTGTCAAGTTCCGGCTTCTGACCTACTGCATTTCCCCACTTGAAAGGGATTGACCCATCTACACAGATTTAAACTGGATTCCACTCCAATGAAAAAACAACTTTTCCTTTTTTATCTCTCCTTTTATTTTTGAGATTCAGTTTGTCAAGTCATTCATTCCGATTCACTGAAGCAAGCTCCCGTTGAGCAAAGCACCATATAGCATATAAGAGAGGTGAAAAACCTTTAAATGAAAAGAAACAGAAAACACACATTTCAATATGCCAGCAAACACTTTCAATACGTGATCCAGCGCCCGTGCATTCTGTCTGCATACATACGTCACCACATAGCCCCCAGCTGTGCCTCCACCAACATGGCAACAAACATCTCACTTTTGCCACACGTGAACGGGCTGCAGAGCCCCGTGACGTATTTAGCACTTGCGCTAATCAAGCTGGAGGTGGCAGTGATCATCAACAAAGTCTGTGACTTACAACAAAGTCTTACCGGCTGCCTCTCCGGACTCGTAGATGTGTCTTTGTGTTGTCGCGGATATTCTGCAGTGTTCTGATCTGGCCGCCCGGCGTTCGTTTAATCCCCACCTTTGAAGTGCGCCCTGCGGTGCTTCCGGTCTACAAGCTCCACCCCTTTTCCTCTCAAGTCAGATTGCTTGCGCTAACATTTAATTAAATGCTTTGTTTATTATTTAATTTGCGATTATTTCTATCTTCCTGGTTGCTTTATTAATTTACAATTACTTTTATTTACCTTAAATTTTTTCTTTCTTTTTATATAAAATAAAAATCATGTTTGACTTCACAGGTACCGCGCTACCTTTTTTAGTATTGTGCAACATTACACAGTAGTGTAAAAGAAGTATTTAAATCGGCTCAGGGGCAGGAAATCTGCATTGCTTTTCGGCTGATCTGGGACCAGGTGCTTTACCTGTAGTTTCTCAGCCAAAGGTCTCCTCTCAAACGGGTGTTGGAGGAGAGATTATACAGAGTTAGCGTTTTCTGTGAAGACCAGTGGCTCCTGCTCTGCTGTCATGTTGTTATCATGGGTGGCGCCTCGTCTGCCCGAGGAGTCAGAGACACGGGAACGCACAGCCTTGAATGACATACATAAATTGTATGTCATTCATTTATTTCTTTAATCAGTGATTGGCTAAACTGCGCATTAGACCAGTCTTCCTTGGGCAGAATCGATCGAGCCCCACGACGTGCACGAGCATTAGAGACGTGCACTGGAGCAGAGGACACGCAGGAAAAGCATATATTTGGCGCAGATATCCTATTTTACAAATATTATTGGGTATATTCCATAGCTCAAAAAGACAAACATTGACAATATATAATTAATAATATTATAAATATATTTTTTCTTTTTTGGTGGCTCAAGGTGGGTGGGGCCAAGTCCCGTTGCCTTCTATTGGCCGGCCGCCACATTATTTTTAAGGTATATTTTTAAAGACAATAAACGGAACAGTTTCCTCGCTCCTAGCTTAAACCGGAAGTTGTTTCTGCGCCGCCATTTTGGCCCAGTCCCAAACGCTCTCCACGTGGGAATCCCGTAAAAAAAGAAAAAAGAAACAGTTTGACCAGAGGACCGTCGGGTGTTTAAAAGTTCCTCCCTGCTGAATGTAACCAGAGAAGGAGAGCTGGAAACGAAACACATTCACCAAAAGTCTCTCTGACTACAATGAATGACCTGAAAACGGACTCAGATGAGACTTAAACCCGTAAAACGAGCCTGAAGACCGGGAACAATAATGAAAAAGCACAAACCTGATCTGTGTAGCTCATGTTCTCTTAGACGAGAAACTGTCTCCTCATAATCTTCTATTAATCCGTCCAACTCCCCAAAAGACTCTTCAACGACCGCGTGGACTTCCTGCTTCACCAACAGTCTCAACATTTCTGCTTCAGACATGGAGACAAACTCAGGAGGAGACGAGAGACGAGACGGTCCGCAGAATGGATCTCCTCACAACTAGTGTTGTTACGAGATGTGCCGACGCTTCGAAGCGTGTGTCGAGTAATGGAGGGGGCGTTTCCTCGAAGCGCGTATCGAGGCTTGCTTCATGTAGGGGAGGAGCCAAAAATGATGACGTCCGAAGCCTCGCTACCCGGCTGTACCACGTGACTGCTTCGGCAAGCGGTTCAGATTTTGCCGGGAGGTTTGACAGCAATATAAACCCCTCAGGCTCCATTCAAAATGTGTGTTGTTGGTTGAGAGGTTGGAGAGAGAGATAGTTTGGAGAGTTAGGAGAGTGAGGTGAGAAGGATAGGTGATAAGATGGAGCCAGCTAGGAAGAGGAGGATTTCCCCTGTGTGGGAACACTTTGATTTGATAACTCCTAATAAGGTAAGCTAAATCTAACTCTATTTCAGACTCATTAGGTTTGCTTATCAAGAACGGTATTTTTCACAGTTTCTTATTTTATTTAAAGGTGCGGTGTTCATTGTGCTCCAGGGAGTTTAAAACCCAAAACTGTTGAGAAACTGTTATTTCTGAATAAAAATGAATAAAATGTCCCCTGTCCTGTATATCACTGTCCAAGTTCCACAAGCATATTCAGTCCTCTCTTCCTAGTTCCACAAGCACTTTCACTGTCCTGCCTGCTTAAGCCCATGCCATTTCCCTAAAGTGACATAATAACACCACCTGCCTTACCATACGACACTACCATTTTGGGAAAATGTTCACACATAGGATACATTCAAAACATATTTTATCATGCACATATGTGATCATTTATTTACATAAATTATTTGGGCATACATTTTTGTAATTCAGTCATTCCCAACAGCCATAACAGACACAACAATTCAATGCATCACATTGTGGTTCAGATACAGCTGCCTGTGATTATACTTTTGGCCACTAGGTGGTGTCGTGTGCACATGAAGCTTCGAGTAATGAACCCTTTCTCGAACCAATTGGCTGAAGCGGTTCGATGCCTCATGAGGCTTCATCTCGCCATCACTACTCACAACGCACGCGCGGTAGATGTGAGTCCGACTGGATCCCGCCCTGCTCTGACGTCATGAACACGTGGTCAACAATGAGCGAAAGAGACATGAAGAGTTACTGTCTGCTGACCCCTGGTGGTGAAAACAGGTCAGTGCACCAGAGTGTAAAAGCTCAGTAGTTGGTGCTTCTCCATCAGTACGTACAGCCTGGATTATGGCCTCCACCTCCTCCCAGAGAGGATAACCCAAATATTATACATGTTGAATAGTTTTTAACCTGTAATAATAAACTGATTTTTTTTCAAAACAGAATTAAATCTAAATAAATAATCTATTTACTTGTTTTTGTCTGCTTCAATAACTAAATGAAATGTTTGATGAATAAATAAATAAATAAATATCCTCTGATTTCATGTGTTTTCATGTTCCATCTTTAATCCTTAATGTTTCTGAGTACATGTAATTCACCAGGCTGAACACACACGTGCCGTCCTCTTTGTTTACCTTTTTTACGTCTCCATGCTTCCGCTGTGTTTAATGACACAGTGCAAGGAATTGTGGGTAATTGGAAGCCCATGTAAGGAAAAAGTGCAGTTAGATATAACAGATATTCTGCAAAAGAACTCAAGTAAGTGCTATCAAGTACTATTTCAGTATCTTAGAAAAACTAATATTATTGAGAAGATATGAGTCCTTGGGTTGTTTTTTGTTTTTGTTTGTTTGTTTTGTTGAATTTATATGTATAATATTATTTATTTATTTTATAATGCAACTACTAGAGCAGTGGTTCTCAACCTTTTTTCAGTGATGTACCCTCTGTGAAATATTTTTTTAGCCAAGTACCCCCTAACCAGCGCAAATAATCTTTTGTAAAAAAAAAAAGTAGTAATACACAGCGCTGTGCCATCAGTGTCGGGTTTATGTAAATGCTTTTGCATTTACATTTTAGTGAGAAACTTGTGCTTATGCGTCACTGAGGATCTTTGTCGGTCTTGGTGGCAGTGAGGCAACTACTGTGATGAAGCTCTTCTCCAGGCACAGTCTGCTTCTTTGCTTTGTTTTCATCACAGTCATTGCAGAGAAGGAGGCCTCACATAAACATGTGGAGGCAAAGGGTAGTAGCTGCTCCAAAGCTTTCTGTCCCAGGTCAGGGTGCTCCTGCTTCACACACACACAACACTGTGTGAGTGTGGCAAACTTCATCTGGAGGCCACGGTCAGATGACACTTCCAGGAGTGTTTCCTGATAAGTGACAGGTAGCTTACTTCCGTTTGCTTCAGACAAGAGAAATGGGTTTCTCACCCAATCCAGCTGTGCAGATGTATCCTCCACGTGAGGAAAGTAGGAATGAACATCTTTAATCAAGTTGGTCAAATGTCCCACTATGACCTGATGCTCTGTCCACATCCTCACTAGAGAGAACATCCTCCACCTGAGGAAAGCAGGTGACATCTCTCTCTGCAGAGGACCTTCTCCACAGCTCTGCCTTCTTCAGGAAGCCACCCACCTGGTCATGCAGGTTTAACATGCTGGTCTCTTTGACCCACCTGGTCATGCAGGTTTAACATGCTGGTCTCTTTGACCCACCTGGTCATGCAGGTTTAACATGCTGGTCTCTGACCCACCTGGTCATGCAGGTTTAACATGCTGGTCTCTTTGACCCACCTGGTCATGCAGGTTTAACATGCTGGTCTCTTTGACCCACCTGGTCATGCAGGTTTAACATGCTGGTCTCTTTGCCCTGCAGAGACACATTCAGTCCGTTCAGTTTGCTGAACATATCTGCCAGATAGCACAGCTTTGCAAGCCAGTCTGTGTCCTGGAACAAGGTGGCATGGGGAGACCTGTGCTCGATCAGAAAGGTGTGCACTTCAGAGCGCAGCAGCAGTTGTGTGTTTTCATAGAGGCGGCGAAACAGGCGTGCATTGCGTGGTCTTGACTTTATGAAGTTGATCACTTTGACGCTGTCGTTCAAAACGTCATGTAACACAGCGCTCATGTTCTTGCGCGCCAATGCTTCCCTGTGTATGACGCAGTGAGTCCACTTCACGTCGGGGTTTTATTTTTTAATGCGCGCTACGAGTCCTCTCTTGCTGCCCGTCATTGAGGCCGCTGCGTCCGTGCAGATGTGCCGTTTTCACAGAAGAAGGTGTTGACAACATAAACAATGTCTTCGTGTTTTCTGCAGCATTGCTGCTACGCTTCAACCACGAATTCATTGTTTGAGTTTTAAAGGCGGCAGTGATAGATAGACGGGTAATGACAGGTAGCGTGCCAGGTTGGGTCAAACCATCCTGATATGGGGGAGACTGGGTATTAGGATAATGAAATTAAATAACCTACTTAATATAAAATGCAGTTCATGAACTCACACTTATGTTTTATTGAATATTTATTAAATAACTTTTTTTTTTTTAAATGTTGAATGGATGCTAATGTTAAATAGATTTTTGTTTAAATCTATTTAACCCCAGGGGTACGCGGACCCCCATTTGAGAACCACTGTACTAGAGATCTTGATTCACACTCCATACCAGTTGGTGGCGGTAATGCACCAAACTGTTGTTTACTCACCGCCAATAAACCTCAAAGAAGAAGAAGAAGAAGAAGCAGAAGTAGAAGAAGAAGAAGAAGAAGAAGAAGAAGCAGCAGAAGCAGCTTCTCTCCTCCAGCTCTGTGTCTACCAGGTGAAGCAGCTGCAGCCGGATGGAGAGCTCAGTGGAGCCATAGAGAGACACGCGGACCCGCTGTGAGCTTTAAAGGAATTGTCCGGTAAAGTCCTGAGAAGCTAGCGAGTGTTAGCCACCTAGCATGTAGCTCGGTCATGTAGCGATAGCAGCGATCAACACAGGAACAGAGACTTGGGCTGCACCTGGATTACTCGACACAAGCTTCAAGCCTCGACACGAAAGGACACATCACGAGCTGTTTGACAGATTAACAGCAGATCACGAGGAGGACGTTTCTCGTTTCAGAGAAAATGAGCGACGAGCCAAACTACTGGAGGCTGAACCCTCGAGTTCAGCTCCACAGATCAGGTTTGTGCTTTTTACTTCTTGTTCCCGGTGTTCCAGATTAACTGTTTTTAGTTTACTCTTCTTACTGGAGAAGAGAAACGTGTTTCCACCCTGCGGTCAACTTCCAGTGCTCCTCTATACTGACATTCACGGTAAACACAGTCAACCCACATCGGGAGCGAGCGAGGGGTTTTACCAAGTTAGCGGAAAGATCCACGTGACACAACATCCGGTTTTCAAAATAAGATCGTATACTTGTATGATGGAAATTAGATTAAATGAATTATAAGACATGTGATCTTCAACTAGTGCGTTAAATAGAACATACAACTCAATTGTGCATGAAGTTTATTTATTATTTGATTTGAGGATTAATGGAAAGATAATTAATTTAATTAAAACTTATTGACTGACTGATATGTATGTGTTCAGGACATTTCTGACCACATCCAAACAAAAACAAAATATCTTCACGTTCCCAATTCAGATATAAGTAGTAAAGTAAAAACTAAACAGATGTTTTACTTTTCAAATAGATCATTTCTAGCAGTTTTAGGTGGTATAAAGATAATTTTCTCAATAATTCCAAGCAATGACTAATTCACAGGTGTTCAGGACGTATCTGACTCCACCTATAATAAAATTCAAACATTTTTTTTTAAACAAGAGTTTATAAAAAATTAAAGTTCTACTTTTGTATGTTCAAAAAGCTTATTTTGGCATATTTGAGGCGCTGTAAACATACTTTTCTCAATAATTCCAGGCAATGACTGATGCATACGCAGTGTTTCCCCTAGGTTTACAGCTTCAGGCGGGGGGGCGGCACGGCGGCGGCGACACCAACACAAACACTTAAAGTAGTGGTTCTCAAACTTTTTCCGTAAATAACTTCATTTTGTGACTCCATCTGTGCTTTTAGAAATAACAGAATAAAGAAAATTGCAATCACTTTCAAGTAAATCAGATTGCTCCATCAGACATTTTTTTTATTTTTAAATTGCAATCACTTAGAACAATGAAAATAAAGTTATATCTGTGCAAAAAAATAACTACTACTAAATAGCTCATTGTGGAAAACAATAAGCTTTTTTTTTTTTTGCCAAACAAAACAGAATGAGTGCAGATATGTGAGCATCAGGTTGCATCAGTATCAGTGGAGCAGTGAGCCTCTACACATCTTTATAAACGGGTTGTAGATTTAATACAATTCATGTTCAACGTTGATCTGAGATCTGTTTTCTGTTGAGACGCAGCAGCAGAAAGGACGACGGAGACTTCTGGCAAAGAGACAAGAGTCGGCGAGTCGCTATGCGCATGTGCAGCGTAACCTGTTAACTATAACGTAAACATTTACCCGAAAGTACAGGCTTTTCTCCATGTATTTATTAATGACTTAGTTTTATGTCCGTGTACTTTGTACTTTTGTAATATGTGAAGCCAGCAGCTTGTTGGTACAAGACACGAGCACTTTGTCTCTTTCACCTGAGCAGGAGAGCTGCTCCGGTGTGAGGAGGAACTCCGGTGTTCCTCACATGAGAGCTGCTGTTGCCATCTTCACCCTGGGAGCGTTTAAAACGCAGATATAGGTCTGCTTTTCACGCGACATATTTTTCGACGCTCTCTGTCCGCTGCTGTGTGCTCAGTGCTCACCTGTCTGTGCGCTTCAGGGCGGAACTCCGCTGTGCGCGACGCAGAGCAGAGGAGAAGTGTTAACGCGACCATATAGAGACCGAAATGACAAGCTGTGTGTGGATAAGATCAATAAAATACGGCCGTTTAGTTTAATAACAGAACAAGGTGTAGACCTGTTCTATAGGAAAGAGAAACTTAAATGACGACTTGTGATCTGGAGCTGTCGAGAAAATTACAGGGGGGCGGGGGGTTTCTTCAGGGGGGCGCCCCGCCCCCCTATTCTAACGGTGGGGGAAACACTGCATACGTGTTCAGGAAGTCTCGGACTGAGAATCAGTGGCGGGCCGTGGATTTGGGTCTGTTTAGTTTAACAGCTGATCGAGACTCTGAGATCAGAGTGAGATACGGAAGAAAAAAAAAAGAGTTGTGCTCTTCGCAAATAGAAGATCTTTGTGTCGAGCGTTAAGATGTCTACAGCGGCTTCATTTCCCTCCCACCAGTTTTTTAATAGCAAGATATCACGTTAGCTAACATGATAGCAAGCTAGTCAGCTTGCTATCACGTTAGCTAACGTTGTTAGAGAGACAGCGAGTGAGATTACTGGCAGCGGAGAGTCCGTGGCAGCGTGTGGCGTCAGCCAGGAGAGCGGCGCGTCAGCGGCTCTCCTGGCTCATGGACCATGCCTAATAGTCATTATATGAATCATTTCTGTCATATTCATTGAATGTGCTGTAACTACGCTATTCATTCTGGCCACATGACATCTATTGCTTCTGTCCATCCGGGGAGAGGGATCCTCCTCTGTTGCTCTCCCTCAGGTTTCTTCCCTGTGAAAGGGTTTTTACTATCTCTTTAGGGGAGTTTTTCCTGATCCGATGTGAGGTCCCGGGACAGAGATGTTATGTGTACAGATTGTAAAGCCCTCCGAGGCAAACTTGTATTTGTGATGTTGGGCTATATAAAATAAACTGAATTGTGTGTGTGTACACACACACACACACACACACACACACACACACACACACGGGTATTGCCAAAAGAAGAAATAAAACCACTAATGATCATAGTTTGTCGACGAGTGACGCTGTTCGGCACTGACTCGCCCGGCACTGACTCGCCCGCCACTCCCCCCCCCCCCCCCCCGCTGGTGTCACCTTTTTCACTCATGAGTTTGCAGGCAGGGCCGGCTCTAGCCCTTTGGTTGCCCTAGGCGAGATTTAGTTTTGCCCCCCCCCTCCCCACACACAGACACACACAATACTTTACATCACTGAAGAGACATATATTAACTTAACTGCTTTACTTTGCATAGTAGTTTTTTCCAAATATGTTTATTGAACAAACCTCAAAACATGATACAAGCTGTATAGGGAATAACTATGGTTAACCAGGTTTGACAGTCAAAGTGGTCGCGCAATAGATTTTTCAGATCGCGCACATTTTTCAGACCGCACAAACGATTTTTTTCTTTTGGAGTGAGCCATCTTTGCAATAGAAGATCTTTGATGTGACGTGTCGAGTCTTGGCCAATCAGCGTCCCGTTTTCTCGAGAAAAAAAAAAATCAGATTTTTGGCCGAGTTGTTGTCTTCTCCGTAATAGAACATCTTTGATGTGACGTGTCTTGGCAAATCAGCGTTAAGATGTTTACAGCGTCCGTTTCTCGATATGCGTCTCTCTGTACTTGATGAGAAAACTCACAGCTGAATCGCCCCTGCTCGCGGGAGCCAGCGCCCCCCGGTCGCGTGGTCGCGAATTGCTCACAGTGCTGAAATGTGCACTGTGAGGGCGCCCCCAACCCATTTGTCGCCCTAGGCAGTCGCCTAGTTCGCCTATAACAATCGCCGGCCCTGTTTGCAGGTCTGAACATACCTTTCTCAATAATTCCACCCAATGACTGGATAGATGTACTGCATATATGTTGAAGACATCTCTGTCTACACGTGTACAGGAAATGAAACCATTTTATCACGATGCACATTTGTTTAGGACGTCTCTGACTCCACCCAAAATCTATGGAAAGAGCTAAAGAGCAGAGTTCCCACATACGCTACAAGATTTGAAGACTGTTTGTGTGGAAGAATGGGCCAGAATCACACCTGAGCAATGCATGAGACTAGTTTCTCATACAGGAGGCGTCCTTGAAGCAACACAGGCTTTTGTACCAAGTATTAAATACATTTCAGTCAACGTGTTTGTTACAGGTACCACCTAGTAGGCAGATGATACGACCCTGCAAACAGGACACACAAATGACACAACGCACCCTTACAGCTGGTCACTGCTCCTCGCTTCGCAGAATGAGGAAACGTCACTCGCGACGTTGTGGTCTTAAACCAGGGGTGCCCACACTTTTTTGTCTCGCGAGCTACTATTTTTTTCGATTAATCTAATTACTATTTCCCATAGAAAATTAAAAATAATGACTCAAAATGTTGGAATTTGAACTTCAAATGTATTGGAGTAACAAGATCTGAACATCAGAACATCATCATAACAAATAAATTAAATAGTAATACAAATTAAAGTGCAAATATGCTTAAAGTAAAGGGAAAAAGTACAAATAAAGTTTTAAAATAACTCAAAATAGCAATCAAGCCTCTGAAAGTGCAAAATAACTAAAGAATAACTGGGCTGCAAGCGACACTCAAAGTCCCCCCCCAAAAAAATGAATTATTGCAGTCCCACGTCTTGCTGCTGTAAGGGCCGGTTAAGTGTGTGTGTGTCCTGATTGTCATTCCCTGCACCTGCCCTCAGCCATCCCATGTGTGTCCTGATTGTGATTCCCTTCACCTGTGTTTCCCCTCTTATTTATTTATATATATATATATATATATATATATATATATATATATATATATATATATATATATATATATATATATATATATATATATAAATAATACATACATACATACATACATACATACATACATACATACATACTCTCCCGCTTTCCCTTGTCCCCTGTCAGTCTGTCTTTGTTTCCTGTTCATGTTGTACGCCACCTCCTGTGAGCTTTTGAATCTTGCCAGTTCCTAGTTTTGTTTTGACTAGTAAAGTACGTTTTGGATTTTTTTTTCTCCTCAAACCTGCCTCCGGTCTCCTTCCTCTGCGTCTGAGTCTCCGCTTATCACACCCGGTCTTGACAGGACAGACTGACCATGACTGACTCAGCGGAGGAGAGCCCCGTACATTCAGCTCTCCGGAAGCAAGGAGAGAGGTTGTACAACCACGAACAGTTGCTCTCTGATTTGGAAAGTGGGCTCCAGGCACTTCACACTCGCCAGAATGCGTTTCAAGACGCCATGACAGACCAGCTGCATCTCTAAGCCTCCAGACGCAGCAGGCTCTAAGCCGCAGCAGGCTCTAAGCCTCCAGACGCAGCAGGTGCTCTCCAGCCTCGGTTCTCAACCTCCAGTGGAACCAGCTGGTCCACCGGTCCCGTTGGCTCCGGGGCCCTCACCCAACCCGCACCCTGAGTCCCACACATTGAGAGGTACGAGGGTGACGCTGCGACACGTCGCTCCTTTCTTTCACTGTGCGCCCTCACCTTTGACCTCCAACCCTCGTCCTACCCCACTGAACGGTCCAGAGTGGCGTTCATCATTACCAACCTCACAGGGAGGGCACAGGAGTGGGCCACAGAGTGGGATCATCAGTCTGTTATTTGCCACTCTGTTTTGGACTTTTCCGGGGCTCTAAGAGGGGTGTTCGACCACCGGATCCCAGGCAGAGAGGTGGCCCGGGAGCTTCTGACTCTCCGACAGGGGAGCAGTCGGGTGGCTGATTATGCAATCTGCTTCCGCACCCTAGCAGTGGACAGTCAGTGGAAGGACCCCTCTCTCTCAGACGCCTTTTTTTTGGTGGGCTTTCTGAGGAGATTAAGAACCAACTTCTCCTCTCGACCTACCCACGGACCTCAAGGCTTTGGTTGCTTTGGCGACCAAGATTGATAACCGGCTGCACGAGAGAAGGAGAGAGAGACGCCAGGCCGAGAGGGGACCTCCCAGTTCCTGGAGGAAGTTTTCTCCACCACCTCAGCCAGACCTACACCCAAGCTCGGGTTGGAACCGTCACGCCAGCTCCTCAGCATCCTATAGTGGAGGGGAGGAACCCATGCAGTTGGGCCGTACTCTCCTCTCTCCAGAGGAGCGCCAGCGCCGACTAGTGGAGGGAGGTGCTTCTTCTGCGGGAGGTTGGGACACCTCCTGGCTAAGTGTCCAGCAAAAGACCGGGCTCGCTAGTAGAAGGAGGATTACTGGTGAGCCAAACCCCTTCCTCCTCACGTAACTCCAGACCCCGGACCCACGCTCTCCTGTCTTCTCCTGCTGTTTCCCTGGAACTGGCGGTATTTATCGATTCCGGAGCAGACGAGAGTTTCATCAATCGGGGGCTGGCAGAACAGCTCCAGCTACGGTTGGAACCCCTCGAGGCTCCCCTGCATGCCAACGCCTTGGACAGCAGTCTGCTTTGTCATGTGACTCACCGTACTCCACCCCTAGGCCTCCTCATGTCAGGTAACCACTCTGAACAGCACATCTTCCACGTCATTGACTCACCTGTCACCCATCATTCTTGGTTACCCCTGGTTAGTGGAACATAACCCAAACATTAACTGGCTTACAGGGTCCATAGTGGGGTGGAGCATCCAGTGTCACTCATCTTGTCTCCGATCTGCCGCTCCTAATATTTCTTCCAAGCCTTCGGGCCCGGTTACAGATGCAGCAGACGTCTCTGGGGTTCCCCCCATATACCAGGATCTCAGGGAGGTGTTTGACAAGACCCGTGCCACCTACCTCCCCCCTCACCGTCCCTATGACTGCGCCATTGACCTTCTCGCAGGGGCCTCCCCCCCCCCCCCCCCCCCCCCCCCCCCCCCCCCCCCCCCCAAAGGACGCCTCTACTCTCTATCTGCCCCGGAGACTGAGGCGATGAGCCAGTACATCAAGAGTTCCATGGCTGCGGGTATCATTCGTCCCTCCTCTTCCCCAGCAGGAGCTGGTTTCTTCTTTGTGAGCAAGAAGGACAAGTCGCTACGCCCCTGCATCGACTACCGAGGCCTCAACGACATCACCGTTAAGAATAGGTACCCCCCTCCCACTAATTTCCTCTGCTTTTGAACTGTTGCAAGGAGCCACCATCTTCACTAAGCTCGATTTAAGAAACGCCTATCACCTCGTCAGAATCAGGGAGGGGGACGAGTGGAAGACAGCGTTCAATACCCCCAGTGGTCATTATGAGTACCTTGTCATGCCTTTTGGTCTCACTAACGCCCCAGCCGTGTTTCAGGCCCTGGTTAATGATGTCCTTAGAGACATGTTGAATGTGTTTGTGTACCTGGATGACATCTTGATTTATTTTATTTTTTTCCCCCAAGGATGAGAAGGAACACGAGCAGCATGTCAGGAGGGTCCTACAGCGGCTGCTAGAGAATAAGTTGTTTGTCAAGGCGGAGAAGTGTGAGTTCCACCAACGCTCTGTCTCCTTCCAAGGCTTCATTGTGGCACCAGGGAGTATCCAGATGGAGGCCAGGGTCAGTGCTGTTTCTGACTGGCCGGTCCCATCTGACCGAAAGCAGCTACAGAGGTTTTTGGGATTTGCTAACTTCTCCAGACGCTTTATTAGGAGCTATAGTTCTGTGGCAGCCCCCCCTCCATGCTCTCACCTCCCCAGGCACCAGGTTCCTGTGAAACCCTCAAGCAGGGGAGGCGTTCCAAGCCCTCAAGAAACAGTTCACCTCTGCTCCCATCCTCACACTGCCTGACCCTGAACTCCAGTTCATCGTCGAGGTCGACGCCTCCGATGTGGGGGTAGGAGGGGTCCTCTCGCAGCGCACCCCCAAGGACAACAAGGTCCACCTATGTGCCTTCTTCTCAAGGAGGTTGTCCCCAGCAGAGAGGAACTACGCTGTGGGCAACCGGGAGCTGTTGGCCCTCAAGCTGGCACTGGAGGAGTGGAGACACTGGTTGGAGGGGGCTGGACAACCGTTCCTAGCGTGGACCAACCACAAGAACCTGGAATACATCAGGACGGCAAGGAGGCTGAACTCCAGACAGGCCAGGTGGGCGTTGTTCTTTAACCGTTTTGACTTCACCTTGTCTTATCGTCCAGGATCTCGGAACGTGAAACCGGATGCTCTCTCCCGCCAGTTTGAGCACGAGGATGCCCCCAGGGACCCCACTTCCATCCTGCCTTCTTCCTGTGTGGTGGGTGCGGTGACCTGGGGCATTGAGAGTGAGGTAAGACGAGCCACCAATGGGGCACAGCCTCCTAACGGCTGACCCCCGAACCGCGTCTTTGTCCCTGCAAACCTCCGCTCTAAGGTCCTGCAGTGGAGACATTCCTCCAGACTCAGCTGCCACCCTGGGGTAAGGCGAACGGTCAGCTTCCTCAGGCAGCGGTTCTGGTGGCCATCACTGGTGGAGGATACAGGGGAGTTTGTGGCCACCTGTCGGGTCTGCGCCCAGAATAAGACCTCCCGCCAGCGCCCATCGGGGCTCTTACACCCTCTTCCGGTGCCACGGTGACCCTGGTCCCACGTATCTCTGGACTTCGTCACCGGCCTGCCCCTGTCCGAAGGTAACTCTGTCATTCTCACTATTGTTGACCGGTTCTCCAAGATGGCTCACTTTGTTCCCCTGCCCAAACTCCCCTCTTCTAAACAAACCGCAGAGATCATGCTCTCCCAGGTTTTTCGCCTTCATGGTCTCCCACAGGATGTAGTCTCCGACCGTGGGCCCCAGTTCTCGGCCGGGTTCTGGAGGGAATTCTGCCGCCAGATGGGGGCTACTGCCAGCCTCTCTTCCGGGTTCCATCCCCAGTCTAATGGTCAGACAGAGCGGTACAACCAGGAGATGGAGACAGGGCTCCGTTGTATGGCCTCTCAGAACCCCACCTCCTGGAGCCAACAACTAGGCTGGGTGGAGTACGCCCATAATTCTCTTCCAGTCTCTGCCACAGGTCTCTCCCCCTTTCAATGTGTTTACGGGTACTTACCCCCCTTGTTTCCAGACCTCGAGGGAGAGATTGCGGTTCCATCCGCACAGGTGCTGGTGCGGCGATGTCACCTTACGTGGAGGAGGGCAAGAGCGGCGCTGCTTCGGACGTCGGACAACTACAAGAGGGCAGCTGATAGACACCGTACCCCAGCTCCTCGCTACCCGGGTGGGACAGAGGGTCTGGCTGTCCTCGAAGGGTCTTCCCCTTCGTGGGGAGTCTGTAAGAGCTGTAAGGGCCGGTTAATTGTGTGTGTGTGTGTGTGTGTGTGTGTCTCCTGATTGTCATTCCCTGCACCTGCCCTCAGCCACTCCCATGTGTCCCCTGATTGTGATTCCCTTCACCTGTGTTTCCCCTCACCTATACATACTCCCCCGCTTTCCCTTGTCCCCTGTCAGTCTGTCTTTGTTTCCTGTTCATGTTGTACGCCACCTCTGTGAGCTTTTGAATCTTCTAGTTCCTAGTTTTGTCTTGTTTTGACTAGTAAAGTATGTTTTGGATTTCTTCTCCTCAAACCTGCCTCTGGTCTCCTTCCTCTGCGCCTGAGTCTCCGCTCATCACACCCGGTCTTGACAGCTGCTCCCTCCTTCAGGGGAACACACAATTTACACACGTTTTAAATTATAATGGAGAAACGTGAGCATATTGACATGCTCTTAGTTGGTTGTATTCTGCATGTTTAACACAAAGGATAAACTCCTTTATCTCCGGACAGGGCTCTATAAGCCATCTCAAATCAGTGTGCAGCAAGAAGTCAGAGTGGCCGCAGTCCTTCTCCAGATGTGCACGCAACAGCCGTCTTTGAAAAGCTCTCACTCGAATAGACTATCTTTGTTGCCACATCCGTGATCTCTTTCATGTTTAGCATTGTAGCGCATAATGCTTGTTGGTGTATTATATGCAGTGGTAATTAAGGAAGTCGGGGAAAACATCGTCCTCGGTGCACTTGACAATAAATCCATTCAAGTTGCCAACCATTGCGGGCACAGCATCCGTGGTGATTGACATTCATTTTCACACTGGGAGCTTCTTTTTTTTTTTTTTTATGACATGCGATCTACCCACACTACCTCCGCGATCGACCGGTAGATCGCGATCGACGTATTGGGCACCCCTGTCGTAAACCATTTCACTGATTTTTAAAGCCTGCTCAAATAAAAGCAAAATAAAACACCACCACTTTTTGTTATATGCTAAGCAGCTAAAAACTGATTTAGTAATCGCACAGAAGATTGTACATTTTGGAAATCACAATGGCGCAATGACATTTGGCTGTCCCATCGAACAGATTGTTCTGCTGGGGTATCTTGTTTAAAACATATTTTGGAGGAAGCCTTTTATATTCCGAATGAGACATTTATGGCCACTTTAACAATTATGGATTTGTTTCAAAAGCTTCAGGTCTCTCGCTGTTATTAGTTATTTGCCTTTAAAATGTAGTGATTATAACTTCTAATAATGATATACCTGTCAAGAAGAAAGTCAACTACTCAGGCATTCTTGTTACCAAAGAACAAGACCGATATACTCATCATTTTTGTCCAATGATTAAAAAAGTAGAAAATAAATGTAATCTTTGGTTGCAAAGAGATCTGTTCTTAAAGAGGAGTGTCTTTAAAGGGGCGTGTCCTCTTATCAAAAGCTGAAGGCATCTCGAGGTTTCTTTATGTTGCATCTTCTCTATTAAACAAAAGAAAGAACAAAACTGCCAAAAAAAGACCTTTGGCTGTTTACTTTCTTGTGGAACAATCGTCTCCACTATATTAGAAAATCTGTTATCAATTCTTGCAAAAATGGTGGTCTTGACTTTTTGGGTTTTTAATCAAATTGGAGGACTCTGGGAGGAAGATGCTTCTGTAATGACATCTGTTCCTCAGGTCTGTGGCTCTGTGTAAATGTGCTTCATGTCCAGCTGATGTCTCTTTGGTTAATACTGTGGACACCTCTTGTGGTTGTGTTTCTCACCATCCAATAAGAATAATAACAAGCTATTCGCTCTCTTTCTCAGAGTTAAGTCGTCTCAAAGCCTTATGTCATCACATATTGGAGTAACTTTGCTAAGAATATTCCTTGGATAAAGGTTTGGTCATTTCCCCAGAAATATTGTCTCACAAATATGATTAGCAAGGTGTCCTTTCAGATTATACACAAGTGTTATTCTGCAGAGCATGTTGTCAAGAAGTTTAAAAGATTTAGATATAAATTGTACCTTTTGCACAGTTCAACCTGAAACTTGTATGAACATGTTATATTTAGATTATTTAGCTATGACAGAACATTTTGAGGAAAGAATGTATATAATATATTTACTTTTGCCAAATTTTAAGAAGGAAAAACTATTGAACGTTATTCTAACAAAAAGCCTATGAAATATGTTTGGAATTACATGATCTTAGCTTTCCCTCTTTGTTTTTATTTTATGCTTTTTATGCTACGCGTCAGGCCTAACAACACCCTTGAATAGTACATTATTGATGATACAGTACTGCCTCTCATACCTTATTGCTTAACTATCATCAGTATCAATCTAAGTATTAGTATTGTTGTATGAAGTTTGTGTGACATCCACCTACCTCATATAAATAAATATTTTACATTACATATTTAATCCAGCGCCCTTTGCACTACTGTCCTGCTGTTTACAAATGTCATTGTGTTATTGTTTTGTATTATGTATTTCTTTGTTTCTACATGAAGAGCAACAAATATACATTTAGTCAAATTCCTTGAATGTCTCCACTAACGACAGCTGATATCAGTCTGAAGTCACCGTTGTCCATAATGTGCTCCCTGCAGATGTCCAGCAGCTGTTGGAGATTAAAGCAGAAGTCCCCCCTGAGTGCCTGGACCTGGAACAGGAGGACCCAGAGCCCCTCCACGTAAAAGAGGAAGAGGATCCCCTCCACATAAAAGAGGAAGAGGAGCCCCTCCACATAAAAGAGGAAGAGGAGCCCCTCCACATAAAAGAGGAAGAGGAGGATCTCTGGACCCGTCTAGAGGGAGAGCAGCTTAATGTGCTGGAGGAGGCCGATATCACCAAGTTCCTTCTCACTGCTGTTACTGTGAAGAGTGAAGATGACAAACCTCAGACCTCACAGATTCATCAAAGCCAGATGGAGGACAACAGAGAGGCGGAGCCTCTAGCCGGCAGATCAGAGACACTGATAAAAACTGAAAATGACGGAGAGGACTTTGGGGGATCAGGACCAGCCAGGAACCTAAATCCACATCGTCATTCACATCCAAATGCTGATGATGAAAAGGCTTCAGAATCTTCTGGGCCTGAAGTCATGAATGTTGATTGGCAAGAACCTTTGTCAGATTCCGGACCTGAAAGTGAAGACAGGGACAATGTTTGGAAAGAGACCAGGGCACCTGAGTCTGCTGCACATGCCCTGAAATATAAGGAAGCCCTTGTAAGTCATGTGGGATGTAACACTGGCAACAAAACCTTCAGCTTCTTCAAGTGTAGTAAACGAGTAAAGGGGTTTCTGCAGAAACACATGATGTGTCATTTTGGAAAAATGTCCTCCAGCTGTTTGGTGAGAAAGAAATGTTTTAGATTGAAGCAGAAGAAAGAATCACGGCCAATAGTGCTCACAGGAGAGAAACCATTCAGTTGTGATGTTTGTGGGAAAAGATTTCCACAACAGAGACATCTGAAGCAACACATAAGAGTCCACACAGGAGAGAAACGATTCAGTTGTGATGTTTGTGGGAAAAGATTTACACAACAGAGACATCTGAAGCAACACATAAGAGTCCACACAGGAGAGAAATCATTCAGTTGTGATGCTTGTGGGAAACGATTTACACAACAAAGACATCTGAAGCAACACATGAGAGTCCACACAGGAGAGAAACCATTCAGTTGTGATATTTGTGGGAAAAGATTTACAAGACAGGGAAATCTGAAGACACACATGGGAGTCCACACAGGAGAGAATTCATTCAGTTGTTATGTTTGTGGGAAACGATTTACAGAACAGGGAAATCTGACGAGACATGTGAGAGTCCACACAGGAGAGAAACCATTCAGTTGTGATGTTTGTGGGAAAAGATTTAAAGAACGGGGACATCTGAAGACACACATGAGAGTCCACACAGGAGAGAAACCATTCAGTTGTGATGTTTGTGGAAATAGATTTACACGACAGGGAAATCTGAAAACACACATGAGAGTCCACACAGGAGAGAAACCAATCATTTGTGATGTTTGTAGGAAAAGATTCACAAGACAGGACCATCTGAAGACACACATGAGAGTCCACACAGGAGAGAAATTATTCAGTTGTGATGTTTGTGGAGATAGATTTACACAACAGGGACATCTGAAGACACACATGATAGTCCACACGGGAGAGAAACCATTTAGTTGTGATGTTTGTGGGAAAAGATTTCCAGAAAAGAGGAGTTTGAAGTATCACATGACAGTCCACACAGGAGAGAATTCATTCAGTTGTGATGTTTGTGGGAAAAGATTCACAAGACAGGGAAGTCTGAAGACACACATGAGAGTCCACACAGGAGAGAATTCATTCAGTTGTGATGTTTGTGGGAAAAGATTCACAAGACAGGGAAGTCTGAAGACACACATGAGAGTCCACACAGGAGAGAATTCATTCAGTTGTGATGTTTGTGGGAAAAGTTTCACAAGACAGGGAAATCTGAAGAAACACAGGAGAGTCCACACAGGAGATAATTAGTTTCTTCCAGTTGTGAAAGATTAATGATGTATGTTTTCGTTGTTCTCTTTCTCTTGTGTTTATTTTAAAAACTAAATATTTAAAATGTAATTTGTTTGTAAATGAGATGGAGGGCAAATATTTTTTTTAACAGCTGATGAATCTTTATTAAAAACAATGACAACATATGTGTGTCTGTGATGGAGGAAACTACAAACTCTTTGTTTTTTTAAATGAATTTTTCATGTAATGTTTTAAAATCTATTTACAAATAAACTTATGCAAGTTTACTTTGTGTTACTGAAACTTTACAGATAAGACAAAACTTATGTTGTTTTCAAACTGTCGGAGTAGGCAACAAAATATCGCTTCGGTGGTCACTCTTGAAGGAAGTGAAATAGAGGTCGTTCACACTTTAAATATCTGGGTATTTTGATTGATGACTCCCTCACTTTTCAGCCATATGTGCAGTACCTGGTTTTATTTTCGAAATAAACTGTGCTTTTCAACTAATGTAAAAAAGAGATTAATATAAATGTATGTGTTGCTCTTCATGTACAAACACAGGAATACATAATACAAAACAATTACCCAATGACATTTGTACATACCTGCAAACTTGACACCTTTTGGCAAAATTCAAAATTTGGCATTAGACATATTTACATGTATCTACCATTTTATTAATATATTCCACTGCTTTTGTGAACCTAAGACCTTTGGTAAACCAATTTCCATCACCATAACAGTTCGTCCACATGAGTAAAGGTATGTTTTCACAAGAGATATGAAGAATTTCAAAAATCTAGCTTACATTTTTCAGCTTTAGGGCCATATTATCACTTTACACTTGTGCCTTAGGACAATGGTGCCTCATTACATAGAGAGCTGAGATTGTTCTGAAAATTTAGTTGAAACACATGGGTATATATCTCGTATGCAAGTGCCTTTAAAAAGGGAAGTTAAGAAATTATGTAAAATCGAGAAAATGACCTCAGACCCCAGAGGGTTAGAGCATTAAGGTCATTTGGGATTTTGGGAAAAACACATTATTGCAAACTCCTCCTACAAGCTGTCTGATTGATACCACATTCGCAGATTTTATTCATTTTTTTCTTTGCATGACAACGTGTTCCCCAAAGCAACACTTTGTAAAAAATAATATCCGGGAAGACGAAAGTGAAGGAAGAAAACAGGACGAAGGTCCGATTCCACATGTGCACACACATAAAAAATGAGGAGGAGGAGGAGAAGAAGAAGAAGAAGAAGAAGAAGAAGAAAAAGTTGTTTTACTTCTCCTTTGCCTATCGGAGGATATCTACACTTTCACATTACACTTACATTCCGTGCACTTTAATTTAACTTACATTTTATATTCTACTGTAGATTCAATTGTAAATATTCATGTTCCCATTAATTGCACTCTGTTTAGTGTTAAATGTTTATTGTTAAATGTTAAATGTTATGCACCTCCCGCCAGGACAAATTCCTTGTATGTGAAAACATACATGGCAATAAATGGTTCTGATTCTGATTCTGATCCAGAAGACGGATTTATGGTATGTAGAAAGCAGAGTATCAGACCCTTATTTAACCCTTTGGTCCCGGACCAGAGTACAACGTCTGCTGCTGATCAAGGAAACATTTAGACTTTGACATGTGATTTGATTGGGAAAAAAGAAGAAATAAAAACAACAACATGCAGGTTTTATGGGTTAAAATGAAGTTCAGCAAACATTTTGTATTAGTGAGGAAAGTAAAAGAAAGAAGCAGCCATATCACGTGACAACAACAACAACAACATGACATTATTCCAACACACACAGGCTCATGTGGTCATAAAGCAACGCGTACGAAGGACTAAGGAAGCGGAGGAGGCAGCGGAGGCTCATTTGGGGAAGGTTAGTACGTCACTGTCACACCTCACGCTCTGGAGAGCAGACACACACACACACACACACACACACACACACACACACACACACACACACACACACACCACTGAACTGCTGCTGCTGTGACTTCATGTCACTGCCATACTTTGGATATTGTAGCAATGCATAGTGCACTTTATACATATGTTGTGCAATAATGTCACTGTATTTTGTGCCTTATTTTTATTTATTGTTTGCCTTAAGTTTATTGTAATTCTGTGTGTTAGGAAGACCCAGCAAAATAAACTTTTCATTGGAGAGAATAACTGCCTGTTATCTGTGCATATGACAATACAAATATCTTGAATCAATACACAGTAAACCCACACATAAACACTCAAAATAACAGATACAGAAATACCGAAACACATATAATTGTATATATATATATTGTGTTTATAAATATGTATTTTATATATATATATATATATATATATACATATATATTTATATAGATACAGATATAATTGCAAAGAATTCGGTCAAAAGTAATAAGACACCTCTGTAATTTGAAGTTATAAATCTTAACCTTTCCCTCAGTCAAACTGATCTAACGTTACTGTGAATAAATAAGCAGTCACTAGCAGTGGAATATATGAATAAAATGGTAGACACATGTAATTTAATGTCTAAAACCAAATTTATTATTATATGGTGGGGATGATGAGCTGTGGCTGGCTTTGCGGCCTGCTAGGTGATGTGTTGGCAGGCAGACGGACAGGGAGACTGCTGCAGCGATGCTGCATGTTGTCCTCTGGACCCTCACAGCTCTGAATCCACTCTGTAAAATACATTAATACAGTCAGTATGAGTTCACTGAAAGAAAGTTAACGGTGATAGGGACAACAGTTGATTACCCACCGTTCATAGCTGTAGTCAGCTATCTCCGTTAGCTCTCGTTAGCTCGCGCCGTGTTAGCAGCACCTAACGTGACATAAACACTACAGTAGTAACGATCAGGGCCGGCGATTGCTATAGGCGAAATAGGCGACCGCCTAGGGCGACAAATGGGTTGGGGGCGCCCTCACAGCGCACATTTCAGCACTGTGAGCAGTTCGCGACCACGCGACCGGGGGGGGGGGTGCTGGCTCTCGCGAGCAGGGACGATTCAGCTGTGAGTTTTCTCATCAAGTACAGAGAGACACGGATATTGAGAAACGGGCGCTGTAGACATCTTAACGCTGATTGGCCAAGACACGTCACATCAAAGATGTTCTATTACGGAGATGACAACAACTCGGCCAAAAATCTGAATTTTTTGTCGAGAAAACGGGACGCTGATTGGCCAAGACGCGACACGTCACATCAAAGATCTTCTATTGCAAAGATGGCTCACTCAAAAAAAATAAACGTTTGTGCGGTCTGAAAAATGTGCGCGATCTGAAAAATCTATTGCGCGGCCACTTTGACTGTCAAACCTTGTTAACCATAGTCATTCCCTATACAGCTTGTATCATGTTTTGAGGTTTGTTCAATAAACATATTTGAAAAAAGAGTGTTTTGCACAGTTTATGGAGTTAATTTAATCCTAACTTTGAGTGTGTAATAAATTATTTAAAATAATAAAAAAGAAAATGTTCTGAAACTATTCTGGTGTTTGTTGTCCACGCACCATTTATTGTTGAACTGCAATGTAGAATAGTAGAATTATAAGTGGGTGAAAAACTGCTATGCAAAGTAAAGCAGTTAAGTTAATATATGTCTCTTCAGTGATGTAAAGTATTGTGTGTGTGTGTGTGTGTGTGTGTGTGTGTGTGTGTGGGGGGGGGGGGGGGGGGGGGGGGGGTCGGCTCCGACTCGGCATGGATGGCGCCCCAGAATCGGGCCCGATTCCGGCGGCCGACACTGCCGTCACTGGGCCGTAATCGAAACTAACCGGGGTCAGTATCGGCCCAAAGCCGGCACACCAGAAGAAACACGTCGGCCCGGGTCTGGCTGCCGACTATGCTTGGGTCCGGTTGAATGAATTATTATTATGTATCCCACCGCTGCCACCAATGTAACCGAGGGTTTCTCTTGCGCCTATACTTGTACATCCATCCATCCATCCATCCATTATCAGCCGCTTATCCGGGGTCGGGTCGCGGTGGCAGTAGGTTCAGCAGGCCGACCCAGGCTTCCCTCTCACCCGCAACACTTTCCAGCTCATCCTGGGGGACCCCGAGGCGTTCCAAGGCCAGCCGGGAGATATAATCCCTCCAGCGTGTCCTCGGTCTTCCCCGGGGTCTCCTACCAGTTGGACGTGCCTGGAAAACCTCTAATGGGAGGCGTCCAGGAGGCATCCTGACTAGATGCTGAACACCTCAGCTGACTCCTTTCGACACGAAGGAGCAGCGACTCGACTCCATGCTCCCCCCTGATGTCCAAGCTCCTTACCTTATCTCTAAGGCTGAGCCCGGCCACCCTACGGAGGAAGCTCATTTCGGTCGCTTGTATCCGAGACCTCGTTCTTTCGGTCACGACCCAGAGTTCGTGACCACAGGTGAGGGTTGGAACGTAGACCGACCAGTAAATGGAGAGCTTTGCCTTCCGGCTCAGCTCCCTCTTCACCAAGACGGACCGGTACAGCGCCTGTTTTACTGCTGCAGCCGCACCGATCCGCCTGTCGATCTCCCGCTCCACCTTACCCTCACTTGTGAACAAGACCCCGAGATACTTGAACTCCTTCGCTTGGGGTAGGCAGTTTGTCCCCACCTGGAGGGAGCAATCCACCGGTTTCCGGCAGAGCACCATGGCCTCAGATTTGGAGGTGCTAACTCTCATCCCTGCGGCTTCACACTCGGCTACAAAATGCCCCAGTGAATGCTAGAGGCCACGGTCCGAGGAGGCAAACAGGACCACATCATCCGCGAACAGCAGAGAGGCGATCCCGAGACTCCCAAACCGGATCCTCTCCGCCCCCTGGCTGCGCCTAGATATCCTGTCCGTGAAAGTCACGAACAGGACCGCTGATAAAGGGCAGCCCTATACTTGTACAATAATAATTAAATAACAACACGCTGCTCCGTTAGATTAGACGGCAACCACTTTATTCTTGACTCGCTCCTCACTCCAACCAAACCTCTCCTTACGTTTTCCCCTTCAGAATAAAAGCCCCAGAAACATACATCAGAACACTGCTTCATAGAGAACTGTTTAAATACACCATACAATAGCTTATAATTATATAACACTACGATAAAATAAGACACGTCGACCAAAATGTTACAGTAAATATTTGTTTATTAACTGAATGCACACAGGGTTCAATTTAAAATAGAACTCTAACTGAACACAAAAAGACTACCGTCACTTCGGCATCATGGCTTCACGTCCAAAAATAAAAAATCCGGAGGTTGCAGCCTGGTAGAAACAGAGACAAAAAAACTATTGTGAGATCTCACAATTTCTAAAACATAAATGGTAAATCTATCAATAGTATTGCAAACTGTTCTCCTTATGTATTGAATATCGTGTCTGTATATAATGTAATAATATCTGACACCGTCCACATCTGCTAGATCGTAACTATACATTTTGATTTCAGGAGATAAAACATTGCAATACAATTTTGCCACGTGTCCATTACATTAACGTTAAAGTTACTCCAACCCTGCTTGCCTTTGTAAACCAGCTGGCTCGGTTAAAACAGTTATACAATGCAGTGTGAGGCTTTGTTACACATGTCTGTGCTCAAACATCATGGCTTGATAAATACAAAAGTGTTCTTTCATTACAGACTAGTCAGCTAACAGCATTATTCAGGTCGTCAGGACATGTTTTCTAGCTAAGGCGTTCAGTCGTAGATACGGAAGATAACATCCAACACGGCACTATCTAGTGACGTGCTAATGCTAAAAGCTATCGTCAACACACAAACTTTATTTACGGTCTAACAAACACATAATGGAGGTCCAACACTACTGGTCGTACTATGTTCACTGTAAGAAAGTTAACGGTGATAGGGACAACAATTGATTACTCACCGTTCAGTCTCACAGAAACGCTGTAGCCAGCTATCTGGCCTGTTAGCTCCGGCTAGCTCCTTGTTAGCGAATCCTTCAGCTCTGAAGCTGCGCCGTCATTCCCCTCCAATATAGCTTTGCTCAGGACTCTTTGCTTGGCATCTTCTGACTCACACTGAACCTTTGCACGCCTCATACGACACATCCATGTTTAGATGCTTAGACGCGGAAGTGGAAACCATATCCGCCAGATTTGAAACCATATCTCTGTGACGTATTATTGTGATGATATAATTTTATTAAAAATGTAAACATCTGGTTTTACGCATCGACGCGGGCCCCGCCCCCAAAGGGTTAAGGGAAGCTCATACAAAATGATTTTGGAACTGAGTTGAATTGATATTATTCATATACAGTGGGTACAGAAAGTATTCAGACCCCTTTACATTTTTCACTCTTTGTTTCTTTGCAGCCATTTGCTAAAATCAAAAAAGTTCATTTTATTTCTCATTAATGTACATTCGGCACCCCATCTTGACAGAAAAAATAACTGAAATGTAGAATTTTTAGCAAATTTATTGAAAAAGAAAAACTGAAATATCACATGGTCATAAGTATTCAGACCCTTTGCTCAGTATTGAGTAGAAGCACTCTTTTGAGCTAGTATAGCCATGAGTCTTCTTGGGAATGATGCAACAAGTGTTTCACACCTGGATTTGGGGATCCTCTGCCATTCTTCCTCGCAGATCCTCTCCAGTTCCGTCAGGTTGGATGGTGAACGTTGGTGGACAGCCATTTTCAGGTCTCTCCAGAGATGCTCAATTGGGTTTAGGTCAGGGGTCTGGCTGGGCCAGTCAAGAATGGTCACAGAGTTGTTCCGAAGCCACTCCTTTGTTATTTTAGCTGTGTGCTTAGGGTCATTGTCTTGTTGGAAGGTGAACCTTCGGCCCAGTCTGAGGTCCAGAGCACTCTGGAAGAGGTTTTCTTCCAGGATATCTCTGTACTTGGCCGCATTCATCTTTCCTTCAATTGCAACCAGTCGTCCTGTCCCTGCAGCTGAAAAACACCCCCATAGCATGATGCTGCCACCACCATGTTTCACTATTGGGATTGTATTGGGCAGGTGATGAGCAGTGCCTGGTTTTCTCCACACATACCGCTTAGAATTAAGGCCAAAAAGTTCAATCTTGGTCTCATCAGACCAGAGAATCTTATTTTTCATAGTCTGGGAGTCCTTCGTGGGTTTTTTGGCATACTCTATGCGGGCTTTCATATGTCTTGCACTGAGGAGAGGCTTCCGTCGGGCCACTCTGCCATAAAGCCCCGACTGGTGGAGGGCTGCAGTGATAGTTGACTTTGTGGAACTTTCTCCCATCTCCCTACTGCATCTCTGGAGCTCAGCCACAGTGATCTTTGGATTCTTCTTTACCTCTCTCACCAAGGCTCTTCTCCCACGATTGCTCACTTTGGCTGGACTAGAAAGAGTTCTGGTCGCCCCAAACTTCCTCCATTTAATGATTATGGAGGCCACTGTGCTCTTAGGAACCTTGAGTGCTGCAGACATTCTTTTGTAACCTTGGACAGATCTGTGCCTTGCCACAATTCTGTCTCTGAGCTCCTTGGGCAGTTCCTTCGACCTCATGATTCTCATTTGCTCTGACATGCAATGTGAGCTGTAAGGTCTTATATAGACAGGTGTGTGCCTTTCCTAATCAAGTCCAATCAGTTTAATTAAACACAGCTGGACTCCAATGAAGGAGTAGAACCATCTCAAGGAGGATCAGAAGAAATGGACAGCATGTGAGTTAAATATGAGTGTCACAGCAAAGGATCTGAATACTTATGACCATGTGATATTTCAGTTTTTCTTTTTTAATAAATGTGCAAAGATTTCTAAATTTCTGTTTTTTTTCTGTCAAGATGGGGGGCTGAGTGTACATTAATGATAAATAGCAAATGGCTGCAATGAAACTCAGAGTGAAAAATTTAAAGCGGTCTGAATACTTTCCGTACACACTGTAAATGTTTGCTTGCCAATAGACAATAGTAAACATAAAATAAAAGAATTTCTAGGTGACACTAGACACTAATTGGATGAGGCAGTTAAAACCTGTCTCTACTTTCCCGCTAACTATCCATCATATCTTTTCCAAGAACCTTCCTGTGGGTTTACAGTTACATAGAAGCTTATTTCTAGAGAATTAAACAATACAATGGGATCTGTAAAATAAAATGTGACCAAAGTTTCAGTAACACAAAGTAAACTTGCATTAGTTTCTTTTTTTTGTAGATTTTAAAACATTACATGGAAATAGGCATGTTAAATACAGATGTATTTGTACAGAGATGTTATTTTGCTTTTAGTTTCCTCCATCACAGACAAACAGTATGTTGTCATTGTTTTTAATAAAGATTCATCAGCAGTTGAAAAAATACTTTGCCTTCAATCTCATTTAACAATTTACATATTTTTTTTCAAATAAACACAAGAGAAAGAGAACAACAAAAACGTCCATCAACGTTGCCTTCAATCTCATTTACAAACAAATTACATTTAAAAGAATTACATAATTAATAAACACAAGAGAAAGAGAACAATAAAACCTCCATCATTAATCTTTCACAACTGGAAGAAACTAATTATCTCCTGTGTGGATTCTCATGTGGTTCTTCAGACTTCCCTGGACAGTAAATCTTTTCCCACAAACATCACAACCGAATGGTTTCTCTCCTGTGTGAACTATCAGGTGTTTCTTCAGACCTCCCTGTATAGTAAATCTTTCCCCACAAACATCACAAACGAATGGTTTCTCTATTGTGTGGACTCTCATGTGTGTCTTAAGATTTCCTTGTTTTGAAAATCTTTTCCCACAAACATCACAACTGAATGGTTTCTCTCCTGTGTGGACTCTCATGTGTACCTTCACCGTGGGCTGTTGTGTAAATCTTTTCCCACAAACATCACAACCGAATGGTTTCTCTCCTGTGTGGACTCTCATGTGTGTCTTCAGATTTCCTTGTTTTGAAAATCTTTTCCCACAAACATCACAACCGAATGGTTTCTCTCCTGTGTGAACTTTCATGTGTTTCTTCAGACCTCCCTGTACAGTAAATCTTTTCCCACAAACATCACAACCGAATGGTTTCTCTCCTGTGTGGCATCTCATGTGTGTCTTCAGACTTCCCTGTCTTGGGAATCTTTTCCCACAAACATCACAACTGAATGGTTTCTCTCCTGTGTGGACTCTCATGTGTACCTTCACCGTGGCCTGTTGTGTAAATCTTTTCCCACAAACATCACAACTGAATGGTTTCTCTCCTGTGTGGACTCTCATGTGTACCTTCAACGTGGCCTGTTGTGTAAATCTTTTCCCACAAACATCACAACTGAATGGTTTCTCTCCTGTGTGGACTCTCATGTGTACCTTCAACGTGGCCTGTTGTGTAAATCTTTTCCCACAAACATCACAACTGAATGGTTTCTCTCCTGTGTGGACTGTCTTGTGTTTCTTCAGATCTCCCTGTCTTGGGAATCTTTTCCCACAAACATCACAACCGAATGGTTTCTCTCTTGTGTGAACTTTCATGTGTTTCTTCAGACCTCCCTGTACAGTAAATCTTTTCCCACAAACATCACAACCGAATGGTTTCTCTCCTGAGTGGCATCTCATGTGTGTCTTTAGACTTCCCTGTCTTGTGAATCTTTTCCCACAAGCATCACATCTGAATGGTTGCTTTCCTGTGTGGACTCTCATGTGTGTCTTCAGATGTCGCTGTTGTGTAAATATTATTCCACAAACATCACAACTGGATGGCTTCGCTCTCGTGAGACCTCTTGGCAGTGATTCTTTCTTTTGTTTTACTCTAAAACATTTATTTCTAACCAAACAGCTCAAGGACATTTTTCCAAAATGACACATCATGTGTCTCTGCAGAAACCCCTTGTAGGAAAACCGTTTACTACACTTGAAGAAGCTGAAGGATTTGTTGCCAGCGTTACATCTCAAATGACTTACAAAGGCTTCCTTATATTTCAGGGCATGTGCAGCAAACTCAGGTGCCCTGGTCTCCTTCCAAACATTGTCCCTGGCTTCACTTTCAGGTCCAGAATCTGACAAAGGTTCTTGCCAATCAACATTAATGACGTCAGTCTCAGAAGATAGGAACTTGGTGATATCGGCCTCTTCCAGTACATTAAGCTTATCTCCCCCTGGACTGGTCCAGAGATCCTCCTTTTCCTCTTTTATGTGGAGGGGCTCCGGGTCCTTCTGGTCCAGGAACTCAGAGGGGACATCTGCTTTAATCTCCAACAGCTGCTGGACATCTGCAGGGAGCACATTATGGACAACGGTGACTTCAGACTGCTATCTGCTTTCAATAGTGGAGACATTCAAGGAGTTTAACTAAATGTATATTTGTTGCTCTTTATGTACAAACACATGAATACAAAATATTAACAATGGCATTTGTAAACAGCAGTACAGTAGTGAATTGGTGCTGAGTGCAAAGGGCGCTGGAATAAATATGGAAATATTGATTTTATATGAGGTAGGCAGATGCCACACACACGTCATACAACGATACTAATATTTGGCTGGATAGTGATATTAAGACATTAAAGATCAGTAAGTATTTAAACTATGGAATATCTTAAATGCGTTTAAAGATATATTTGCATGTTATTTCATCATTAAATTCACTTGACGGCGAGAAATCCAATCATAATTTTGAATAGTGCTAGTTGCTCCAACGTTTGTCGAGTTGAGAAGCTCAACTAACAGCAAGCTTGGCGTCTGAGAAGTTCTCAAGCTAGAGCAGGACTGGCTCACCTCGAACGAGCCTATTGAAAAATAAGAGACTTGGGATGTACCCATAATGCATCCCCGTTTCCCTCACTTGCGTCTTAGTCCCTCCCACCAGGGATGCATGGAGACGCAAGGGGTGCATCTCAAGTCTCTAAATTGCATCCCTGTTTCCCTCACTTGCGTCTTTTCCTTGCGTCTTAGTCCCTCCCACCAGGGATGCATAGAGAGACGCAAGGAAACCAAGCGAGGAGAGAAGATTCAAGGAAATATGTTTTAAGAGACATGAGACGTCCTTTCCTCTGATGTGTCACGTGAAGCGACGTCGGTTTCTGATGACTGCAGCCGCCTGACAGCTGATCACATCTGATCAGCTGTCAGGCGCTTTAACAGCTGACGGAGTTTTGTCCGGAGAGTTTTTAGCGAACATTCCAATAAAAATTCTGTGATCGTTCACTCTGGTATGAAACTCCAGCGATCAGTCCGCTCAGCTGCAGCGTCCAATCAAATAACAGATTAACAGTGAGGGGGCATGTCCAGCGTTAAAACACTTACACCAGATGTCTAACTGACGGTGCTGTTGCTAGATTTAAGGAAGCGATTCCTTCTGTATTTAATTCATTACCATGTCTCAATACAACAGATGACTCCTGTGCTAACTTTACTCCCTCCCAGATTGATCAGCTCGTCGATGGTGCTACTGGCTCACTGAGAGTGACACTGGACTCGATAGCCCCTCTAAAAAAGAGGATCATTAAGCAAAGGAGGCTCGCTCCATGGTACAACCCTCAGACCCGCATATTGAAGCAAGTATCACGGAAGCTTGAGGGCATATGGCGCTCCAACGGTCTGGAGGAGTCCCGGTTGGTTTGGCGGGATAGTCTGAGAACATACAAGAAGGCCCTCCGTAATGCCAGAGGAGCCAACTACTCATCACTCATAGAGAAAAACAAGAGCAACCCCAGGTTTCTCTTTAGCACTGTGGCCAGGCTGGCTGAGAGTCATAGCTCGGTGGATCCGTGTATTCCTATAGACCTCAGTAGTAATGACTTTATGAACTTCTTCAATGATAAGATTATGGCTATTAGAGACAGGATCGGTGATCTCCTGCCCTCGACTACTGCCGGTCCATCCTCAGGTGGGATGACCATGGAGGAGGCTGTGGGCCCTGTTGTGTGTCTGGATGGATTTTTTTACCATCAACCTCAACCAACTGTCTTCAATGGTTTCTACTTCTAAATCTTCTACCTGTCTCCTAGACCCTGTTCCGACTAAGCTGCTTAAAGAAGTTTTACCCTTAATTTGTGCCTCTGTACTAGATATTATCAATGGGTCTTTACTAATGGGTCATGTACCACAGTCTTTTAAAGTAGCTGTAATTAAACCTCTTCTTAAAAAGCCCACCCTGGATCCAGAGGTGTTGGCTAACTACAGACCTATCTCTAACCTTCCCTTCCTCTCTAAGATACTGGAGAAGGTAGTCACAAATCAGTTGTGTGACTTTTTACATAACAATAGTTTATTTGAGGAGTTTCAGTCAGGATTTAGAAAGCATCATAGCACAGAGACAGCACTAGTGACAATTACTAATGACCTTCTAGTTGCATCAGATAGGGGACTTGTCTCTGTACTTGTCCCGTTAGACCTTAGTGCAGCATTCGACACCATTGACCATGACATCTTATTACAGAGACTAGACCAGTCGATTGGTATTAAAGGTACAGCATTAAGCTGGTTTAAGTCGTATTTATCAGCTAGATCTCAGTTTGTATTTGTAAACGATGAGGCCTCGATGACCACCGCCGTTCGTCATGGAGTTCCACAAGGTTCTGTGCTTGGACCAATTTTATTCACTTTATATATGCTTCCTTTAGGCAATATTATCAGAAAACACTCCATAAACTTTCACTGTTATGCCGATGATACTCAACTATATCTGTCAATCAAGCCAGATGAAATCCACCAGGTCGCTAAACTTCAAGTGTGTCTTAAAGACATCAAGACCTGGATGACCTGCAACTTCCTGCTGCTGAACTCTGACAAGACTGAAGTTATTCTACTCGGCCCAGAACACATCAGAAATCAACTATCTGACGATATGGTTTCCCTGGATGGCATCGCTCTGGCATCCACCACCACCGTAAGGAATCTCAGAGTTATTTTTGACCAGGACCTATCCTTTGGCTCCCACGTGAAACAGATCTCAAGGACTGCCTTTTTTCACCTACGGAACATCTTAAAGATCCGGCACATCCTGTCTCAAAGCGATGCAGAAACATTGATCCACGCATTTGTTACTTCAAGACTGGATTACTGTAACTCCGTATTATCAGGCTGCTCCGGAAAGTCCCTTGGGTCTCTCCAGCTGATCCAGAATGCTGCAGCTTGTGTACTAACAAGGACTCGGAAGAGAGATCACATTACTCCTGTATTAGCTGCTCTCCACTGGCTTCCTGTAAGATCGAGAATCATATTTAAAATCCTCCTCCTCACCTATAAAGCCTTAGCTGGTGATGCACCATCATATCTTAAAGAGCTTATAGTGCCATATTACCCCACTAGAGCGTTACGCTCACTGAATGCAGGGTTACTTGTGGTTCCCAGAGTCTTAAAAAGTAGGTTGGGGGCTAGAGCTTTCAGTTATCGGGCTCCTCTTCTGTGGAATCAGCTTCCACTTTCAGTCCGGGGTGCAGACACAGTCACCTCATTTAAGAGTAGACTTAAGACTTTCCTCTTTGTTAGCGCTTATACTTAGGGCTGTTTCAGGCTTATAGTTAGGGCTGGCTCAGGTTTACCCTGGTCCAGCCCCTAGATATGCTGCTATAGGCCTAGACTGCTGGGGGACATTTTAGGATACACTGAGCTCCTCTTCTCTTCCTCTTTCGCTCCTATTCTCTTCCTCTTTCGCTCCTCCTCTCCTCTTCTTTCTCTCCATCTGGATAAACTATTGTCTCTTCAATGCACATTACTAACTCTACTTTCTTTTTCCATGGATTCATGGCTGCCTGGAACCGGTCCTGCCCCGGGTCCTGGTTAAATCTAATCCTTTGGTAATCTCTGTTTAATTTCCGTTTAAATCTAGATTAAAATCAAATCTGTTGCGGCAGTTACTTTAAACCTAGACTAAACCTGGATTAGCAGTTATATTTAAACCATCCATGGAGGAGGTTTATCTCCGTTTTATTGACAACATGGCTGCATATCTTCGCTGGATGGGGTTAGAGGAAAGAGTTCCTCGCAGGACAATTAGAGATTAATAGAATTTTATGACAACAGTGAGTTTTCACAGCGGTATAGATTCACAAAGGAGTCTGTCATATACCTCAATGGGAAAGTTGGACCACAATCAAGCATGGAAGTGAGAGGAATGTTGCTGTGCCACCACTTCTCCAGCTCCTAGCTGGAGTTAAACTCCTCCATTAACTCGGTCAGCAACATCTTTTCAAAAGTTTGACCCTCTTTGACGCCATAATAGCTAGTTAGACGGAGTTTATTAGCTATAGCCGCTGTCGTGGTAGCTATGAACGTAACTAACAGTATCGGAATTTTTCCACGGCAACATAAACTAATCCTGTTTTAACCCTTGTTTAAACTAGTTTAACTAATCCAGGGTTAAAATTAAAATGTGCAACACATCTCGGATTAATTATAAACCAGTTTAAACCTAGATTTACTAACCCTAGATTAACTCTAAACCAGGATTAATTTAATCCTTGTTGGTGCAACCCAGCCTTAGGGCTCACATTATTTTTAAAGGTATATTTTTAAAGACAATAAACGGAACAGTGTCGCTCCTATCTTAAACCGGAAGTTGTTTCTGCGCCGCCATTTTGACCCAGTCCCCAAAACTCTCCACGTGGGAATCCCGTAAAAAAAAACGAAAAAAAAAACGGAGAAACAGTTTGACCAGAGGATCGTCGGGTGTTTAAAAGTTCCTCCCTGCTGAATGTAACCAGAGAAGGAGCTGGAAACGAAACACATTCACCAAAAGTCTCTCTGACTACAATTAATGACCTGAAAACGGACTCAGATGAGACTTAAACCCGTAAAACGAGCATGAACACCGGGAACAAGAAGTAAAAAGCACAAACCTGATCTGTGTAGCTCATGTTCTCTTAGACGAGAAACTGTCTCCTCATAATCTTCTATTAATCCGTCCAACTCCCCAAAAGACTCTTCAACGACCGCGTGGACTTCCTGCTTCACCAACAGTCTCAACATTTCTGCTTCAGACATGGAGACAAACTCAGGAGGAGACGAGAGACGAGACGGTCCGCAGGATGGATCTCCTCACAACGCATGCGCAGTAGATGTGAGTCCGACTGGAGCGGACCTGCTCTGACGTCATGAACACGTGGTCAACGAGCAGATCTAACTGGATGTAACCGTTTCTTTGACTTCCTGTTTATTCCCTGAAGGCAACTGAAATCGATTAGTATTAAATCATTTAAAAACTGAACACAAAATCACGATAAAAAAAACATTTTTGTTCACGATTACAGGTTCAAAACTATTTTATTTTCATTTTTTTCATGTTACACTCTGGTGCACTGAACTGTTTTCACCACCAGGGGTCAGCAGTCAGTAACTCTTCATGTCTGAAGGACAGCAGCTCTCTCCCTTTAGCTTTGAATCATACAAATTAACTTTTTACACAAGGCATAAAATGCAGACATGAAAGCTGCTTTCTGTGCCGTTTGTTTATCCACACCTCGTTTTTAAAAGGCCGTGATCACAGAGGAGGAGCTCAGCGTGATGCAAATGCTCTGGAATCATAACGTGATCACATGCTGCAGTTTAAAGAAGTCTATGAAGTCATGGAGGAATAAGAGCACACATTGTTTATTAAGATTTTTCAGAACAAACTATTACACATAATATCTTCATCATGGAAGCTTCCACACCTTCAGCATCACAGGGAACGGTTTGATTCTCACCTGAAAAGATGTGAAACTCAGAGAAAAGTGGATCCACATTGTGCAATGAATCCAAAAGCATCTATTCATATGCGAGTGTCAGAAAGGCCTCATCTCGCAGGCTGCTGGCTGCACACTGCCAGCTACAGTATGGAAGTGGAACCTGCTGCTGCAGAGCCTGACTCATGCACTCCTCCTGAAGAGGGATCATGAACTCAAGCAGTGTGAGGATCTTTATCAGGAAATGAGAATGAAAGAAGATTTAAAAAAGGTCAAAATCTAAAAATTGCACTCTAAAGTTCTCCCATTCCTTGTTTGCACTTTATTAAAACACGATCCAACACTTCAGGTGACTGGATCACTTTGTCTGAATTGATTCCACAGTACACAAAAAATAAATGTTACGCACTAAATGTTCCCTGATTTGAAGTTAGTCTTTGGTTTCTTTTCTCGTCGCTCCATCTCAGACCGTCTGCAACGACTAAACTAATTCACTTAGTTTCAGTTTTTAAAGGCTCTGAAAGTCCACAATGTTCCGATCATCGCACTGCGGCACCGTGTGGACAGAAAGTGAGCTTTCAAATAAAGAGTCACAACAAAACGCAGAAATTAAAAACACTTTCAGGTTAAAATGTTTCCCCAAAAGAGCTCTTTAGTCCCACTTGATGTTTCCTTCCACAGTCACACACACACACACACACACACACACACACAGTAAATGTCAGAATAGACTCGGCCACTGCCAGCAGAAGCTCCGACCGTCTATTTAGGGCGGGGAGACGGGATATTTTAGGAAAGTGTTCAACTCGAGTGCCGTCTCGTCTCTCGTCAACGCGCTGCATCTCACGGTAACGACACACGGCTTTGACTCGGACTGACGGTGCGACACGCTGCGAGCTCCTGAACATGCTTTGCGGGGATTTGATAAGTCTGATTGACTTTTACAAAGTTCGGAGTGACAAATTAAAAAACGACTAAGCGATCGACTCTCAAACTGCCGACACGTCTCACTTCTTCTTTCCTGAAACACGTTTCCATTCCTCAACTCTTAAATTCCTCCTAAACGAGAGTAACTAAGACACGAGGGAGAAAAATAAGACGACAATCATGTGACCCGACTCAAAAGGGAAAGCGCCTCCCTCGGCAGTTTTAAGGCGCCGCCGCAGTTAGAATGCACCTCGATGTAAACGGATTCAAAGTGAAAGCAGATGTTCAGCGGGTGAAACGTTCACTTGTGTTTATTAGTAGCGGAGGCCGAACGTTGTAGCCTTTGGTCGTTAAGTATTTGACATAATTAAAAGTTTTTGCCCCGACGAGGCAGAATTAAAATAATCTGGATGTTATCAATTCAATAGTTATCAAATGATTTCATCTTGAAATAAAAGCGGACGACGAAACCTTGATCGAACTCTTTTTTTAAACCAACTGTGACGTCTGGGCCTACTTTGAGCCACAAATCACCCCAAAAAAAAGTGTTTCATCTTTAAAAATCATGAGAAATAAAACAAAAACAAAAAAGTAAAAAAACTCTCCATTTCCTTCATAAAAAGAAAACTTCTGCTACTTTCTCGTTTCGCCCCGTCCAGAGTCTTGAACAAGTGGGTTGTCGAGAGGGGAAACGGGGTCGTCCGTCTTTGGACTTCCTGTCTGCTGGTCGCGTCCTGGATTCAGTCGCGCGTGTAGAGGCGCATGAGGCCCGCCTGGTGCAGCCGCTGCCACAGACTCATCTCCAGCAGCAGGTCGTGGTTGATGAAGAAGCCCACGGGCCGGTAGCTGCTGTCGTAGTAGTGGTCCGAGTAGTTCCTGTAGTCCCGGGTCATGAAGCCGTACGCGCTCACCTGGATTTAATAATAAAGGAGACAGTCGGGATTAAACTCATTCCGATCTGATCATTTAACATACATGTCGGCACAGTTAAAAACAAACTATTCCCACCTGGTCGCAGGTGTGCAGCGCCGCCAGCAGCATCACGGCGCCTGTCGACGGACGGTAAATGTCCTTATATTTGGTTTTCAGGGCCTTGGAGCGAAGGAATCTGAAGCAGAAGAAGTCAAACCACAACACGACATTAATACATCTGCTGTGTCAGAGGGTTAAACGCTGCACACACACACACACACACACACACACACACACACACACACACACACACACACACACACACACGATTAAACCGTCCACCGTCTGGGGGAACTTCCCCTCGGCAGCTCTCTCTGGTTTCAGCCTCCCGCTTCTCTTTTGATCTCGTTTCCAACTATTTGAAACGCGAGCCCCGACCTGCTCCGCGGATCATTTGGCTCACCTGTTCCTGAGGTAACGGATGAAGTCGGGGTGGTACATCTTCAGCTTCTCCGCTGACACGTCCTCTCCAAAGTACTTGGATGGACTGTGTGGATAAAATATACAACGTTAAATTATACGGCAACTGTTTTAGCCCAGAAAGGGAGAAAAAACAACAACATCTGCACCCAATAATAGCTGAGACTTTTCACTCTAACCCAAAAAACTGAAGCCAGCTGATCAACAAAATCAGCAGGGTTCATCCTCTGGGGATCACGAAGGTCCGTGACCCGAGAGCGAAGACGCTAGCGTGGCTAAGACGCTTGTATTGAGTTTGTAGCTGAACAGATGAAGAAGAACAATCCAGATCATCATCATCATCATCAGTATCATGACAGCCTGGATCTTACTCTTTGGCCCGCTCAGGTCCTCGCTCCACTAGAGTGTGTGTCGCTGCAGCCTTCATCAGCAGGTAGTCGCGGTCGTGATCCGGCAGGAAGACGTAGCGCGTTTCCTGTTGGAGAGCAGAGGGAATTCAGCTGTTTGTGATCCATTTATGGGAATTTATTGTCTGACACATTTGGCAGAAAGATGTGATGTAAAGATTAAAGTAGCTAAAAAAAAATAACGATTCGTATGGTATCGTACGAAAAAGTGACTTCATTTTGTCAATGTTCATTCCTCATATACACACAGTCCTGTTAAAATAAACCTCCGTCTTCACAGGAAACTACTCCGTTCGGTTTAGGAAAAGGTTGAGATGATCAAACACCAGTTTTAGTCTGACACCTCTTTGCGGTCTTTGTACCTCGGGATCATGATGACGTGGATTACGCAGCCTGCATGGAGTCATGAAGGTCAAATACCCACCCAAAAAATAAAAAATAAAGAGTTTTTTACGACTAATTTCTGCATTTTATGGAGC
>JBAMJR010000087.1:807500-832500 GCA_038501785.1 Myoxocephalus aenaeus
AGCGAGGGCGGAGCTGTGAATCACGAGTAGCCACCTGCAGGGGAAGAGGCTTGACCGCTACGTGACAGGATGTGACGCACATTTTAATAAAAGAAATATTTAAACATTTATTTTTATTTTCAGTGACCCAATATCACCTCAAACTCCAAGATAAGAGGAATTCCCTTGGAAAGTTTTTCCACTGGGCAAAAAGAAAAAAGAATAAAATAAAAAACGTCTTTTTTTGTATGGTCAAAGCCTCAGGGAGCCACAACAGACGGGCTAAAGAGCCGCATGCGGCTCCGGAGCCGCGGGTTGCCGACGCCTGAGCTAGACCCTCGTCCTCCACAACGTTAACAGGCCTACACGCAGTAGCCACCCATTTAGCTATGGCTGCAATAAGTCTGTTCTTCGTTGTGGTGTCCATGTGTTTCTGAAGTCATCCATTCTTGTCTGCTATGACGAGGGGGCGCAGAGTTAGCATCAGCTGTGTGTTGGCCATCAAGTGGTGTTTCAGACTGGATAGGCTACGATGATAGCTCAGTTCACAATGACTAATGGCACATACCACTTTGGTCTTGTCAAGGGAACATCTGACAACTGTTTGAAAGTAAACTTTCCATTCATTAGCGTCTTATCATTCATTTTGCCGTATCGCGCTCACCATTCATTCATTTCAAACCGTAACGTTAGCCTAGCTTCCAAGCCCAAACGGCGTGCCTATTGTTTTGCTTCCGGTTGAGCTACATCCGGCGTGGTGCTCGCGGAAAAAAAAAAATTGAAAAATTAAAATGCGTTAACGCCGTTAATAAAATTGACGGCGTTAAAATTGGTTTGCGTTAACGCCGTTAATAACGCGCTAATATGACAGCACTAGTATTTAAACTAACAATGAGAACACAAAGCATACAGTAAACCTTTTTTTCTTTTCTTTTTTCTTTCTCTTTCTAATTTTTTGTGTGTTATTATATGATAAGTTAAGGGGGGCTGAACTTGATAAGCCTCGCTTCTTTCAGCCCCTTCTTGAACTTGCACAACATTTCTTTTATTTTGTATTACTTGGTGTGCTGTCTGTTTTGTGCTTGTTTGAGAGAAATAAAAATTCAATTCAATTCAACCTTAAATGACACAAATGAACGAGACAATAGTTTGATTAAAAGAATAAACATTTATATAGATGCCTGTATGTATGCCTGCTTATATTTTGAGTCTTTTTAAAAGCATATTCATTATTTCAAACTCAGCGGAAATGAACGACATGAACACATGAATATAACACATTTACATGACTTTTACTAAACTTTTTGGAATTTGTTTTTTTTCAAGGACTTTTCCAGGCCTGGAAATAACCATTTTAAAACTCCATGACTTCTCCAGGTTTTCCATGAGCGTAAGAACCCTGTCTAGTATCAAAACAAATGAGCTGACTGAAAGCAACATATTTAATCTCCTACAAACAATAAATAAATATGAATCTGGAACACGAAGGTGTCCTCACATCACAAAGTGGCCTCAACTCACCGTCTGTGGCGGGACGTCTTCACTCATGTAAGAGTCCCCGATGAAGGGCGGCTCCGTGGGCCCGTCTGCCTGCATGAGCTGCTGGTTCTCCAGTACCAGGGGGCCCTTGGTACTGGTCCGGGTCCGGTCCCTGGACTGCGAGGCGTTGGGGGCATTGTTCTCTGCTGCTTTGTGCTGCGCGGCCGTGGATGTTTGAGGCTTCCCAGTGGGAGCCGGTGTGTGTTCACCCGGTCCAGAGGAGAGCTCTGGGCCCGGGGGCCGGCGGGTCCACTGGTCTCTGCTGGTCCCTAGAGGCTCCTCGGAGCCCCGTGAGCCGCTGTGGAGGACAGAACCAGGTGAGCCCGGCAGGTGGATGCTGGGAATAAACCCTCTGAACCCCATTTCCTCTTTTACAGCATGCTCCTGTGTGGTATGTGCACTTTCTTAAAAAGGTATAGCTCGACATTTTTGGGGGAAAATCCATATTTATATACACAAATATATTTTATTTTGTCCTTTGAAAGAGAACCAACGCTTTAATTTAGATAAATAACAAACACAATAACACACATGTGAGAAAAAGAGAGGATCTGAGCTCTATTTTGAAAAATAAGCTGATTTATGATACCCTGCATAACTTGGAAAACATATTAAATCATAAAGAAAAGGGAGGAGGCTGCATTTCTTCTGACATATTAAATGTTTCTCAGCTAACTCAAGGTTCACGCTTTATGTGCCGCTCACATGTTTTAACGCCTTTAAGACTTTTTTCCAGCTGTGAATTGAGGAAGGAAGTGAGACGCAGCTGAAAGTTCCTCAAAACAAAGCCAGTCAGTAGACCTCGATTTATTTATTTTTGTGTTGTTATTTTTGTGAAATGCATTTTGTAGAGAGAAATGGTTTCGCCTCGCCTCAGGTAACCACGGCGCTCATCTTTATGTCTTTATTGGCCCTTTGTCTCGTCTCATGAAGACGCTAACGAGGACAATAAAGCAACAAAGCAGCGGAATCTAATTAAAAAGGAGCTCGTTAGCGTGAATAAAGATCAAAGGTTCAACCAGACGGGACATCCGTGAAAACATTTACAAGAGAAGGAAAGATCAAATAAAACCTTTTTTTTTCATTTATTAAAAACAAGTATATCTATTTAATTTATGAATAAGGCATTAAATGCATTTTGAGAATTATTTATTGTGATAAAAAGTGACTATTAATTGAAGATACACTAAAAAGTAACATTAAGGATTTCACTGTGTTCTTTTGTCCTATGAAAACAGTGTCCTGAATACACTCATAGAGTAATAGTTCAGTTTTATATATATATATATATATATATATATATATATATATATATATATATATATATATATATATATATATATATATATATATTCATCTCAATAGGATGATGGCAAAAAAAAAAAAAAAAGAGTCCGTTAAAACCTGGAGTCCTCCTCCATGCAAAGGAAGTGAAGAGGATACTCGTGACCTTATATCTTTACACGGCTCTTAAAACGAGACTCCAACGCCCAAAACTTAGCATTTAGGGTCTGAAGCGGACCTTTTGAGGAGCGCTGACTGGATGCGTTTTATCTGGCGCTGCGCCCGATGCAACAAAGCTCACGCTTCACATGCGGAGACCACCGCCACGGAAACCACTCCGGGGGACCTTTTTCCACTGCTGTGTGGCTCCTTTGTGAAAACCACAATGACTCGACTAGAGGGGGGATAAGTGCTGCTTACAGAAAAAAAATGAGGAAATCATGGAACTCAAGGTTTAACCCTTCGTCCTCATTTTACTGCCGACCTCAGCGCTCTGATGAACGCGCCGGGCCTCTCGTGTGTTAATGATCGACGCGACACAACAGCACCTGGTGGAAACTACACAAAGCAGTGTGTGTGTGTGTGTGTGTGTAGTGTGTGTTTTGTTGTCTGTGACGCACATTTGCTGGTAAAGGAGACGGAGAGGCTTCTCAGCTTCTCCCTACGAGCGATGCATCTTTCGTTTTTTTTGGGGGTGTTTTTATTTTGAGCTCTTCTCGCTGGGTTTAAGTGGGCGGGGCTTAGTTGGTAAACTATGATGTCACACACTTCCGTTTAAAAAAAAAAGTATGAATGTTTTTTTAATATCTTTAACTGTGATTGTTGCTTATTTAGCATTGATATCACAGTTTAAAAAGAGAAACTTAAAAGTCTAGCGGTAAAAAAAATATTTGGAGGCGTAACCCTGTTTTATAATGAACCACTTTGCATTATGGGAAGTGTAAGATGCAGAGTTCCTGCAGCTTTCCTTCCATTCTTGGCCTCTGCTGCGTTCATTCAGACTTTCCCATTTCTTCCACGTCTCTTGCAAATCCCCTAATTTTATGGAAGTGCAGACTTCTCCTCTTAAAACCTTATTTTATCATCACATACAGGTATGGTGGGCCATTAAACTCGAGTCAGCATTAAACTCGAGTCAGCATTAAACTCGAGTCAGCGTTTTCCTTTCATATATTTCACTGCACTTTTAACCTGTGACGCTAGTTATGCATGTTTTTAACTTTTATCATGTCATCGTGCCTTCTTTATTAAGTTCTTGCTTTTATTGTTTCAGTTGTTTATCACGTACGGTGCCTTCGAGGACCTTTTTAAAGCGCTTTAAACTAATAAAAACATCGTGAATGTTGCCATTTAAACAGTGCAGGCGCTCACCTGCCCGCTGCCGGTGTGAAGCTGCTGAAGTGTTTGAAGGGCAGCAGGGACTGAGGCTTCTCCAGGTTGACGCACAGCATGTAGACGCACAGCAGGAGGCCGCCGGTCAGCACGCAGAGCACCAGCCTCCTCTGGAGCGCCATCGCCGTCAAGCGGCGGGCGTCCGCCGCCGCCCGGCCGTGTGCGCCGGCCTCCTCTCCGCCCGCAGGAACATGAGGAGGAAGAGGACGGCGGCCGAGGAAGAGGAGGAAGAGGACGGGGGTGTCGGTGACGGTGGGGATTTAATTAGCCCACAAAAGGATCTGGGTTCTCTCAGCACAACTATACAGAAGAGAGGGAGACAGAAGAGAGAGAGAGAGCTGGAACAAGGGCAAAGACTTCATCTTTCAGCGTCAACACAGTCCCAAATAATCCCTTTTTAATGAAACCTTTTCTCACGCCCGCCAACACAAAGTGCACAGTCATCTTCATATGGCTTTTACTCATCTCCTCTCCTATCTTGCAAGTTGCAGAAGAGGAAACAACCTTTGCAAATGATACCCAACAGCATCCCAAGTAACTGTTGTTATAGATTTGCATAAAACCAAATAAAAGCCCTAAAATGAGATTAGAGAAACTCCAGCTGCCGGTGGTAAATGGAGGTCTAGCAGTACCGAATTTTCAATATTATTTCTGGTCAATACTGAAACATGTATCAGAATGAACACAAGACCCCAAAGCAATATGGTTAGACTTTGAAACGCAAGGAAGTGCCCCTTTCTTAAATAATGTTAAACAAACACTATGTGTGCGACAACATTCTAAGCACATGGATTAGTGTAAAGGTGTTTTCTATCAATAGAAAATGCTCTTTTTATGCACAGATTGTTAATAACCCCAATTGTATTCCTTCCTGTGTTGACCCTGGTTTTAAAGAAAGGAACACGCATGTAATCCAGGTGATAAATGACCTCTAAGTGGTACCATGAAGTCCTTTAATCAACTTCAGGATGAGGACGGGCCTCACGAAACACAGTTTTTCAGATTTTTACAAATAAAAAAAAAGCTATATTTATCATGAACTGTTCTCCTTAAGTAAGTTAATCATGGGAACGGGATCTTAAAACTACATTTACTGCTCACCAATGGAAAACAGTCTCGTTAAATAGCAAAAGAATACGTAGTAGTTACAAATCCCCCAAAAGAAATTCAGTTTAAACTTAAATACATAAATTACAAACTACCCCGTATTGCAGGAGCAACTATGACAAAGACTCTTCTGGCGCATGTTTAAGGTGTAAGCAGCATGTTGGCACGTATGTGCACTTCATTTGGCTCTGTCCGGAAATTAATAACTTTTGGGTTGAAATTGGGAACCAAATATCTTCCATAATAAAATGTCCTATTGAGCTCTGATTTAATGGTTTTGACGGACATAATATGGGGTTTCCTCATCTGCAATTCTGTTGTTTTTTCTTTCTCGCATTGGTTGTCGATGTGTCTGGCTTCCTGTGTAGCGAGCACGTTGTACATAATGTATGAATTGAAAATAAAATGGTGGTAAGAATGAGATAAATATGGTTAAAGTAGGTTCAATATGGAGGATGATGATTTATGTTCGATTTATGTCCGTGTTTTTCTGTCCTCGTCTGATCGTTCGTATAGATTGTTTTGTTTGTAATGTGAGTTAATGTGTAACTTGAAAAAAAAAAACTTAAAATAAAATGATTGAAAGAAAGAAAGAGGAGGAAATCCTGCAATGTCCCCACTAATACAGGATTATCTTATCTTACACACAAGAGTGAGTAAAAGATCAACAGGCAGGAAACATGTCAGCAGCTCTTTCTAAACTGACAGAAAAGGAAGGAAAAAAAGGAAAAAGCTGACGAGTGACAACATATACAGGAAGCCAGAAACCCAACCGCATAGGAAACCTCCGATTCCTGTACATTAACACACAGACTCTGAGCGGCAGCACTTCTCACCTCTCTGAGTGGAATCTGCTCTCGGAACTTCTGCTGAATTTTGGAGGAGGAATCTACAATCTCTTTTGTGCAAATAGCAAAGAAAAAAAACATAAACAGCTTCAAGCTGCTTTTCTTAAACAATCGCCAGCAGTCCCTTTATAACGAGGTGGAGCAGCAGTGAAACATTACCACGGCTCTGATGACAAAGTGAGTTGATGCCGTTTCCCCCGGTGAGGAGGCACTAAAACGGGGGAATGGAAAGAATGCAGCGATCCGGTGATAAACCAGCTCTCTGATAAGAGACATAACAGGAACAAGTCCCAGTCAAAACAAACACAGGACAATTCAAGTATGGATTTCTACTCCAAATAAATGTCATAAAAGTGATTTAACAACCTCCAAAGTGGCTGACAAAGAGAAAACGCATCAGACTGTGACAAACCCCATGACTCAGTCTCCCTCCCTGTTAGTCAGAGGACTCTACTGCTCGTGTCCGCCTCCACAAAGCTCTTCAAACAGACGGTAAAGTACAGAAAGACAGTCGTCCTCTCACCGGTCCTTCGGGCTGCGTCCGTCCTCACGGCCACGACGTGCTCCTCCAAGCCGGGCGCTCTGCTGCTCATCTGGAGCGAGGCGGCGGCTGCACGGCCAGCCTCGGCACTGTAAGGGCGGGACCGTTGGGAAATGAGCAACAGCTGCTGGCAATTGGTCAACCCCCCCCCCCTCCCTCTCCAACGCCCCTGCATGAGAGGGGGGGAGAGAGAGGGAAAGCTCACTCCAGGCTGTAATAAAGGCTCCGGCATGAGCAGGCAGCTCTGCTATGCTCACAATGTGTGGAGACCCTGAATCTCACACACATGCATGAATGTAAAAAAAAAAAAAAAGCTCCGCTGACAAGCAGGAACACGCAGCTGGGAAACCTCTTCAGTCACAAGAGCCACTCGCTCCATCCGGGGCCCCTCCAGTCAGCCGGGGCCCTTCGGCAGTCCATCCGGGTTCTGGTTTCCTCTGTTAGAGAACGGAAATAAAAAAGGCTGAAAGCAGAGACACGCTTTCAGTACGCACCACCGGTTGCTTTGGCAGTCCCTTGGCTGGAGGGTGAAGAAGAAGAAGAAGAAGAAGAAAAGAGAGAGAAGAAGAAGAAGAAGGAGGAGGAGGAGAAAGTGGGTCAGCTCTGGACATTATTCCAGATGTACAGGCTGAAACATCCCTGAGGGGGTTTTAACTTCCATAGAGGCGGCCAGCGTTGAGCCAACGCATCAATCATCCAGAAACTGTTGGAGGTTTGCAGACATTTCAGGAACGGAACGATGAATTTAAATCATTTCAGGCTCAAACCGGCAGCTGCCGGGGCTCATAACTGAGATCCCAGCGGGTGTTGAGTGGATGACACTTCTTCTCCTCCCTCGACCCCACGGGTAACGCTGAGAGAGCGAGGGATGACGATGACGATGGGGAGGCGGAGGGACGGAAAACAAGCAAACAATTGTCTTGTTCTCCCAGAGACGAGGAACACAGCGCGAGTCTTTGCTTTTTTTTATTTTTACTTCTTTTATTATTCTCTTTTTGCTAATAAAATCAGTCACCTTCTTCTTCACAGTTTTTCAAAACCATCATCATCATCATCGTGATTAAACAATCAAAACTGAACTAAAACAAGAAAAATAAACAGTGTTTCAAGAGCGACGTGTTCGTGCAACAGAGGAGTTACAATCAAAACAATAACGGGTGACAGCTGGAATGGTTTGGATACAAAGTTACAAATGAATAAAAAACCGTGTGTGTGTGTGTGTGTGTGAGAGAGACACCACGAGGGTCATCTCAGGGCACGGTGGGAGGAAACGCTGGCGCTGGCACACACACACACACACACACACAGGCAAGGCGCGTTGGCACTTGTAGGACGGGCATGCGTGAGGAATGCCAGCGCCCAACTGCTGTGCCAACAGCGGCGGCTTCCCGGCCTTCAGTTAGCGGCGTGACCGACATCAACCGCCTCCCGCCCCGCCGACCGGCCTCCGGTGCGAGTCTGTGTTGCATTTCTGCTCCGAGACGAGGCTCGGAATCGATTAGAAACCGCATTACCCGTAAAGCTGTGCTGCGCCTACCCTTTACGTCGCGGCTCGGACAACTTCCACTGTCAGAAAAAAAACCTGACGTACTGGATTTTTAAACCGTCGACAAACGGCGTAGTTATAACGAGAGAGAGAGAGAAGAATCCTTCGAGAGCTCGACCTCTGCTGTGGCCCAAAAACACGAGGAAAGGTCGCGTGAGAGCGCGAGACTGGGAAATAAATATAGAAAAGAGGAATGGAATAAATACTTCATATGTGTGGAGGTCTAATTTTGGGGCCTTTATAGTCACATCAGAGTGCGGTCTCTTCACATCACGTTGCACCTAAATTACAGGCTTTACTTCCAGGTTTAGGGTTTCACACACACACACACACACACACACACACACACACACACACACACACACACACACACACACACACACACACACACACACACACACACACACACACACACACACAGAGTGGAACATTCTCACTGAAATCTTATCCACAAAGACATCTTCGACCAACGTCAGGGCTAAGAAATTAGAAAAGAGGCCTGTGTGTGTGTGTGTGTGTGTGTGTGTGTGTGTGTGTCCGTCCTCTGGATCAGAGTGGTGACACATACCTCTGGTCACATGCTCGCTGCCCCCTCAGACCCTCCTACCACCTCTCTGTCCCGGCTCTGCCTTCCTAATCCTATAAACGTTTTCTATGCGCATTCCTTCCTCCTTCCTCCTTCCTCTTCCTCACATTCAGAAACTTACAAAGCCTACAATCATCTCGTCCTCGACCTTTTAGACGTCTCGTTTTTCCTCCACTCGTCCTTTTAAAAAGTTGCCCACTCGTCCAATGGCTCTAAACTTCAGTCTGTGACCAAGAGTCAGAACTTCACTTCTGACTTCTCGGTTCGACCCCAAACCGTCTGCTTTAGGACGCGGGGGTCCGCATGGGGGGGGGGGCGAGGTCAGAGGTCAGAGGTCCCGTCATCAGCACTCGAGGCGGCGCTGGGACACAAACACACGACAGATAAAAGGAGCTCCACTCGGGCCCGACAGAAGCCGAGGCTCTGATCCCAGTCCTCGGTCGCGGGTGCCGTCGTCCTCCAGAAGGAGAAACCCCACCTCCTCCCGCCTCACGGAGAACAGTTCCAGATGTTTCAGAAACATCTGGAACTGTTCTCCGTGAGGAACACGGAGGCATTCCTGCTCCAGAGGTAAGGTGGAGGGGGTGTAGTAGTCCTCCTCTTTGGGAAAGGGAAGAAGAAGAATTGGTGCCACCTGGTCTGTGGCATTTAAAATCAGGGAAGTTCCAACACGACGCGCTCCTTCACGCCTGGGGGAGAGCGGGGGCGCTGCAGTGCATTTCCCCCATTTTGTGTTTTTCAAAATGAGGTAGGACGAGGTTCAGCCGCTTCTGAAGCCACACAGGTCCAGTCTTGCATGGATGGAGGATTAGGCGAGGGGGCTCCTGTCAGTCACTTCTCCAGCAGCTGCTTCCTCTGCTGCTCCCACAGGGCCTCCAGGTGATCCGCCCTCTTCAGGGCAGCCTATCAGAGGAGAGGAGGGACATTTTAAAAAACACGCTGTCAATCACCTCTCACACCCAGCTGTGTTTTTCTTAGTAATAATCCCGCTCACCTCGTGCTGCTTCCGCAGGTGACTGACAGTTTCCTCCTTCTTCAAGATGGCCGACTTCACTCTGGCAAAAAAAAAAAAAAAAAGAGGACGTTAATGAAACTCATCCATACTCAGAAAAAAAATGTTTGCCAATAAATTGTTGAGGTACGAAGAACACATAATACAACTAAATAAATAAGAAAGGTAATAAATACATCACTGGACCCATGAAAAGACTCAAACCAGCAGTGAATGCAGGTTTTAATATTCAAAAAGGAGAATAAAGCTAATCATAACCAGTTGACCTTACCGTTGGTGGACTTCCGTCAGCTCCTCCTCCTTCTCCCTGGTGACGCGCTCCACCTCCAGCCGGAGCCTCGCCCGGACCTCCGACACCTCCATCTTCACCCGGCGGTTCTCCTCCTCCGTCGCCACCAGCCGGTCGGCGAACTCCTGCCGTATGACCTCCGCCAGGCCGCGGCGCTCGTCCGCCAGCTTGTCCCGGGTCTAGGACACGAGGACGAGGCAACGGAAGCGGTGAGACGAGGCCTTCGGGAACGTGGGTCTTAGCGCAGACGACCCCGCCCCCGCCCTCCTTACCTGGGTGACGTCTTCGGTCTGCAGCTCTTTCTGCCGGAGCGCGGCCTGCAGGCGGATCAGCTCGCCCTCCGCCTCCGCCTGCTGCCGCCTCAGCTCCTGCTGCTTCTCCACGGCCGCCCGCTCAGAGCGCTCCAGCTCCTTCAGCTCCGCCTCGTACTTCTCCCTCACGCGCTTCACCCTGAGGACGGAGTCAGAGGGCGAGCGTGTCCGTTAGAACGGACGTGTGACGGAGAAGAAGTGTGGGGGAGGGTCCTGCAAAGATGCTCATCAATCTGTTCCCACGGCATCCGTTACACTTCTGTTCCTCGTTTCTCGTCATCAAAGAGGTTCATGGGGGTTCATTAAGGAAAGAGGTCGTATGCTGTAGGACTGTAAAGCGCTGTGGTTTGATTTGTGATGCTGGGCTGTACAAAAACATCATGGATGTCCAAAGACAGCGACCAACTCCTCACATGTGTGTTCCTGACAACGTCTTTCTGAGTAACTACAACAAACACAAGTTCATTGTAATGTTTTACAGGAAAAAACACTAGAACTGGGTGCGACTGTTCCGCACACACACACACACACACACACACACCTGTTGTCAGCGGCCCGGTCACACTCCTCTTTGTCCTTGCTGGTCTCCTCCTCCAGCGTCCAGATGGCGAGCTCGATCTCTTTGTCGCGTCCCCGCCGCAGCTCCTCTTTGAGCTGGCGCTCGCGGCTCAGCAGCCACGCTTCCTGCGGACACGCAAAAACACACAAAAACACACGCGTCACGCCGTCTTGTCCTCACACACGCGCACACGCAGATAACGACGGTTACCGCGTGCGCACCGCGGAATATTACTGGGTTTTTGTTAATTCACAGCCAGTTCCTGCCTGGATTGAGCTGTGACTTTACGAGGGTCGAGTCACAGCTCACCTCGTCGCCCTCCAGAGAGCTGGAGATGAGCCACCGGCCTCGCTCACTGTACACAGAGGAAACAGATTGTTTTCTTCTTCTCTTGAAGGTGCACCTTCCCTGCTGGGTTTCTGGTGAACCTGCATGATGTCACCTGGTGTCATGCATTAAAGAGAAGCACTAAACGCTGACCCTGCATGTACTAGAACACTAGGACACAGCCAGAGTGTCGCCGAGAATCTGGCGCTGTATTTTGCAAAAAAGTACCACGTTTAAAATGTTCTGACTCATTTCCATGCATATGAACTCAGGAGGATTCTGTAATGAGTCAATCTGAACACCTTCGTCTTCACAGGGTGTTTAGTTTCGCTTCTCACACCTCCTCGCCGTGAACAAAAGAACAACAGCGGGACAACAAACCTCTTTTTTCTTGTAGTTTTCTTCCCACGTCTGCTTTTCAATGTCCAAACGCTCCTGTAACGCCTTCATCTCCACCTGGGCACGCAGAACAACACTCAGTCAGTCCCGCTAAGCGCCGGAGATGCGTGCGTGCGACGGGCGCTACCGGAGGTGCGGCTACTCCTTAACGATGTTCTGTCCACGCTCCTCACCTGGTGCCTCCTCTCCTGCTCCTCTCGGCTCTTGTCCAGCTCTTCTCGGAGGGCCCGGCCGGCCAGAGAGCCGTTCTCCTCCAGCTGCCTCCGGAGATCCTCCAGCTCGGCGCGCTGCCTGCCGGACAGACACAGAGAAGATGAATAAGATCATGAATCATCTGGGACAGAACAGTTGCACTCATAATGTTGTGGGGAAAAACCAAAAGGTTTCCTATGGAGGTCAACAAAGATGCTGCATGGAGGTACACTTGAGTCTTCTCTGTCCATCACCCTGTTCTGCAGGACTAAACTCATATTTCAAAATAAGCAAAGGGACTTTGCATAATGTGTTGACAATGCACGACACAAACATCTCTAAAGCTGCTCCAGGACAAACGATTCCAGGTTCTCCTCCACAGAACCAGACCGGACCGGACTAGACTGGAACCACAACTCTGCCCCCGAAACACCAGGAAGAGTTTTCATGCTTCCGGGAAACATTCTGTGGACGTTTCTGGTGAGATCGGCAGCTCTGGTGAACGACTGCAGACGCGACCTTTGCCCTCACCGTGCAGCCAGCTGTGCCAGCCTCTCTTTCTCGTCGGCCACCTCCTTGTAGAGACGCCTCCTCTGCTGCTGCAGCGACAGCTCCTCCTCCTGAAGCTGCTTCTCATACCTGAAACACACACACACACACACACACACATGAACAACAACACACAGGCTGCTGAAGGTTAACGCTGTGTAATTATGACCCACTGGCAGAGCGACCGCTGCGTTTTAATTAACTCATCAACTCCAGCGGCCGCTTCCTGGAAACGGACTGAGCGCATTCCTCGTGCACCACGGATGCAAGTAGATTAGAAGCCTCCCTCTTCCCTCTTCCCTCTTCCCTCTTCCTCTCTGAGTCTCTTCTCTTGCGGTACAGTCAGCATGACTTCAGCGCTTCCAAAAATAGCCTCGAGGAGCACGTTGAATAAACTAAGAGTGAAGGCCATCTCTCTCAGGTGGCGATGATGTTCACTTTGAAGCTGCTTCCTGTCTGAAGAGCTTTTCTTTCAGCTTCCAGTTGAAAGAGGTTGGAAGTTTCTACGGTTGTAAGCTGCTTATAGTGTCCATGAAATATACAACTATCAAATAAAGTAAATAATGTAAGGAAAGTTTGGTATAGTAGTATTAGTATTAGACCCTTTCACAGTTTGTAAGTGTCAGCAACAGAGAAACATTTACCACCAAAGATGGAGGATAAAACCTAAAAACAGTGACCTTCCAGATCCGTGAGCGGTGAGTGGAATACATGAGCGAGAGGCCCAGTATGAAGAGTCCAGACATAAACATGTAGTGTTTGGTGGAGAAACCCAGCGTGTAACGTTACACCAGAGAGACGCGACGAGCCACGAGTCACGAGATGATGCAACTCAGTGATCTGTGTTCAGAGACTCGGAGGTTTCCCTTTATTGGTGACCCGTGTTAACTGGTGACCCTCAGCCGGACGCGTGACGGCAGCAACATGTGCATGTCCTTCTAAAAGCCTTCAATCAATCTGAATTATCTGTGTTTATTATCTACGCCAACCAGAGGGTCACCGGTTAAACCACAACATCTGATCTGATCCTGTCTGAATTCTGTCAAACTTGACATTTTAAAGCTGGTTTAAATTCAATGTTTGAAGCTCGATAACTCGTCTGGACGGCAAAACTCCACTTCCGCTGCCGACGTGCACACCCTCGATGATGTCGGCTGTAAAAGGTCGTGTGGATGGCATCGCGAGTACCGACGGCCCACCTCTGCTTGGCTAGCTCCCGCTCTCTGTGGCACTGCTCCTCCTTCTCCCTCTCCAGCTGCAGGCGCAGCTCCTCACACTGCCGGACGTAGCGCTGCGCCACGCGGTCGTCCGCCTGCAGCAGCGCCGCCTCGTGGAGCGTCCGCAGCTTCTTCAGCTCCTGTTTGTGCTTCGAGATCAGCTTCTGGATCTCCGGCTCCAGACCTGAGGGGGAGGAACAGGATCCAGGTCACGTTCTGCGTTCTGCGGGACGTTTACGGCTCACCGGATGAAGCTTAACTTCACTTAACTTACTGAACATGTGATGGTTCATGTCTCGTCAGATGACTTCAGGGCAGGTTTATTTGAGGTGTAAATATTGGTGAAAACAAGGTAAATATACATAAACAGTCACTACCTTTAACGGTGATCTCTTTGATCTTCTTGGTTTTCTCGTCGATCCATTTCTCCCGGCGGATCTTCTCCGTGGCGCTCATCAGCTCTTTTAACTTCTTGATTTCCTGCGGAGGGAAGGAGGGTAAAGGATGGAGGGGCTTTGGCGTCACAGGGTATGTTTCTGATGTTCAGCTTTCACAAGGTGAAGACAACAGTGACAAAGTCAAGGGGGATGGTGTTAAGATCAAAGAGGCCAATGAGAAACACCACAGAGGGAATAACAGGAGGAGGGCAGTTCAAACTAATTCTGGGAGAGACAACTAACCCAACAGCATGAATCCCAGTAAATCTAGAAATAAATGAGGAGACTCACATGCAGACAGACTGTCCAACAGAAGTTGTGAGGGACAGACAAAAAGGAAAAAGGAGCGGTAGAATGAGAGAGAGAGATGATCGTGCCATGGATGACCAGGTAAGAGGAGAAAAAATAAGTTACCTCGCACAAGGGACCCAGAATTTGCCACACCTAAAAGCAGATTAAATAAAAAAAAAACAGATATACGGAGAGGACGGAGAAAGACAGTGAAGAAGAAGAAGAATAAAAGAAGAAGAGGGGGGGGAAAAAACAGAGAAAAGACAGTTAAACAAAAGCAGCACTGCAAGAAAGTTACGCGACACGATGACGCGAGATGCAAAGCAGAAGCAGAGGAGAAGAAATAAAAAACGTAGAAAAGTGCAAGAGCAAACTCATGAATGTCCGCGGGAACATCTGATCATCAGCGAGTTTGGGAACGTCTCCTCACCATTTCATGTTGCTCCTGCATCTGAGCGATCTTCTTGGTGTACTTCTGGTCCACGACCTTCAGTTCTCCCACCACGCCTTCGCAGCGCTCGCTCAGCAGCTTTTTATCGTTGATCAGCTGAAGAAAGACGGGGCCGTGTTTTTAAAACCGGCGAGAGACGGTGGAGGAGCAGCGGGGCGAGACGGTGTGTGCGTCTACCTGATCGATGAACGTGAGGTGTCTCTGGATGGTGGCTTCGTACTGCTCCCTCTGGAGCTGGAAGTTTCTGCTCAGCTCCTTCTCGGTCTCCTTCACGTGTCTCACGGTGAGCTCCCTCTGCTGGCCCTGGAGGACGGGAGACGAGGTGAAGAAGATGAACAATCCTGAGCTTTGGCAGCCAACGTGGGCGACACCGTTAGAGTGTGTGTGTTCCCCCCTCACCAGTGCGGCCTGCAGCATGTTGACGGTGCGTTTCTTCTCCTCCAGCTGCAGCTTGATCCTCATCATGGAGCCGGTGACTTCGGCGGCGGTGGCGGACGCCTGCTCGACCCCGACCAGCTCCTCCTCCGACAACACGGCCTGAGAACACGGCAATTTAATTATGGCTTTTGTTATTACAAATCAGGAAAATCGAGATTTAAAAACCAACTTATTTTTAGGCCCTTTCCTCGAAAATGTCATCCCCAAACTAAAAAGGGTGTATCTCTGCAACCACTAGAGCTATTTGAATAATGTTGGTGTTATAATAAAAGGTACACATGTGAGATGTTGTTCAGATGTGTAAATATCAGTCTATATGTTTCTGGTTAAGAGTAAATGAAGATGACACACATTAAAAAATGAAAAGGTTTCAGGTCCGCCTAGAAAAAAATCACTTTCAGGATGATTATTTCTTTGAAATGATGCAGCTGTAAGGTCCAACTCTAACCCAAATCATAGCACAATATGTGAACATTCTCTAACCCAAATCATAGCACAATATGTGAACATTCTCTAACCCAAATCATAACACAATATGTGAACATTCTCTAACTCAAATCATAGCTCAATATGTGAACATTCTCTAACCCAAATCATAACACAATATGTGAACATTCTCTAACCCAAATCATAGCTCAATATGTGAACATTCTCTAACCCAAATCATAGCTCAATATGTGAACATTCTCTAACCCAAATCATAGCTCAATATGTGAACATTCTCTAACCCAAATCATAACACAATATGTGAACATTCTCTAACCCAAATCATAACACAATATGTGAACATTCTCTAACCCAAATCATAACACAATATGTGAACATTCTCTAACCCAAATCATAACACAATATGTGAACATTCTCTCTGCAAAGGTTGACTTTGATAAAGTGAAGCAGAACAAAGTTAGAGAGGGTTTAGAACAAAGAACATTCAGGCGAGGACTCCAACATTTGCATTGGGGCACATTTGTACCAAACCATAAATTTCACTTGTATATTACTTATGGTGTTCAATACATCCAAATACAGCAGTTTGGGGCTTTTTTTTCATAAAACAAAGCTATGATTTACAGTTTTATATAACAATCGCTCAGATAATCTGAGAACGGACAGGCGCTGACCTCTCTGTGCGACCCTGAAGTCACCGAGCGCGGCCGCTCCTGCTCGGACTTCTCCATCTCGTCCAGGAAGCTCATGATGCTCCGCAGCTTGGCCTCGGAGAGCAGGGCGCCCCCGTCTGGCAGCGCGGGGTGGTGACCCAGCTGGCCGTGGCGCTCCAGGTTGTCGGTGGTCAGAGAGTTGGAGTCTCCATCCTGCAGATGAGGCACAGTGGAGAGGCGGGTTCAAGTCGTGGCATCGCTAAATTAACCGCTTTACATGGCTGATGATCCGCGCTACATAACTAAGAAATGAATACTTATGTTAGTCACCTCATCTATCCAGGCGTATTTCTCTTTGCTGTAGCACTTGGGCTGTGCCAGCCTCTCCGGCTCCTCCTCCAGCAGCTTCAGGGTGTCCAGCAGCTCGTTGAGGGCGGTTTTGGACGGCGCCCGGCTGGACAACGCTCCCTGCCGCTGGTCCTCCACGCTCACCGACCGCTGCAGGATCTCCTGCAGCACGGAGGCAAACGAGCGGGCTTTTAAAGGGACGGAACGATTATCGGTCGATCGTTTTGAACCAGTAAAGTTCTTTACCTGGGAACACTGGGAGCCTCTGCAATTGGAGAAAGCTGGGGAAACGGCTCTGAAGCTGGAGAGATCCCCGAACTCAGCCACAGCGTTCAGATTGGAGTCTGGAAACATTGAAACGAGGCCACGTCGTGAGCGCCGAGACCGAGACAAGACCACGACTTTGAGGGTCAAGACAGAGACCAAGGTGAGTCCCAAACATACATGCAAACCATAATAACTCCTCAAATTTATCTAAAAGATCCACAATCCCACCTCCTTTATTGACATTCATACTGCATATGTAAAACTGTCCATGAAATGTCTTGATAAAATAAGGAAAAAGCAGTTTAGTCCTCTCTGTATGTTGTCGCTGGTCCATGAGGCTCACCTGTGTTCTTAGCTTTCACACCTGTAGGTGACGTCGGCGAGGCCGAACTTTTGTTGGTGAGAGAAATCTTAGGCGGCTTCCTGCGTCCAACGGGCCTCAGACTCTCCAGCTGCCCTCTCTTCTGCTGCAGCTCCTGTAACCGACCACCAGAGGGAGCCGTCAGAGCCTTAACGCTGAGTGATGATTACTTTAAAATCAGGTCCTACAACAACACAGTACGCACCTCAGGCGCGTTCCCCTGGGCGGCAGCCAGGCGGGACAGGCGGACTTTCTCTTTGTGAATCGATGTCCTGTCGTTCTGCTGATGCTGCTGCACCAGGCACACGTCTACCTCGACCCGGTCCTCCTGCGAGGGAAACACAGAGTTAAACATCAGGAGGAAGGGAGAGCTGGGAATGAAGGAGGTGGAGAGCTCGGATGTGTCTTACCTGAGAACACGGAGAGCCTCTGTGATTGGACAAAGCCGGGGAAATGGCCCTGAAGCTCAGCTCAATCAAGTCAGCCGTAACTTTCAAATTGGACTCTGTGGAGACACATTACAAATCAATACACTTATTACAAAACCCATGACAGTACGAGTCATTAAATACCACACGACAATAAATCACAAGACAAACCGGGATGACTGCAAATGAATCTGACGTTAAAGCGTACAGACCCGTGTTCTTCGCCTTCGCGTCGGTGGGCGACGTCGGGCGGTTGTCGCCCGGCGAGGCCGGACTTCTGTCGGCGGGGGAAGTCTTGGGCGGCTTCTTGCGCCCGGCCGCGCCCGTCGGCCTCAGACTCTGCAGCTCCGCCTCGGCCGCACGCTGAGCCTCCGCAACCCGCTGAGCTCTTTTCTGCTGCAGCTCCTGGAACGCGCCACCAGGGGGAGACGTGGGACAATGTCGTGAGCCGTCGTATTCCAGGGGAAACGGCCACAAAAGATGCTGCTTTCAGGTGGTTATCTTAGCTCTAGCATCTACTGAACAGCTCCATTGAGCTTTAGCTTGAGGAGTCGTCTGTGCTTTGGGTCTGTGGTGCCTCCACAGACTATTTGACACTGGAGAATCTCCACCTGGAGACTAGAATTTCTTAAAAAGAAAACCTTTGTAATTTGCTGTGGACGTTTACAAAGCAAGATGCTGGGTGGAATTGGATCCACGGTGTTGGGATTAAAGAGTCAGAGTCTCCCTGTGTGTCTGTGCTGCGTCAGCAGTTTGTGGACGTGGTGAATCAGAGCTGGGTACCTGGATGGCAGCCAGGCGGGCCAGGTGAGCTTTCTCCTCACGAATCCGTTTCCTGTCTTCGTCCCTTCTCTGCGGCTCCGGGCGACTCTCCTCGTCCGTTCTCTCCTCCCGCTCCTAAAAAAAAAAAAAAAAAAGAGGGAAAAACAGAGATAAGCGTGACGGTTGATGCTTTGTGAAGAGAAAGAGAGAGACGACACCAGTTCAGGCTACGGAGAATAAAAAAAAAAAGGCGAGGACGGGTCGATACCTTTCTTTTACTGGCGAGGATGCGTTTGAGCGCCGCCTGGTTCGTGTGCCGCCTCTTGGCATGGCGTCTGTACCAGCGCTGGATGGTGACCGCTGCCTGGTTCACCTGCTGAATAAACCTTTAAAAAACACACACACACAAAAGGAGCCGCCGTGAGTCCCCGGGAGAACGTTAGCGCCCACGGAGCAGCAGCGGAAGCGGCGTCGGCGGCGGTGGTGGGTCTGACCTCTCGGCCTCCTCCTCGGTGACCTCCCTCCTCCTCGGCGGGACGGGGCTGCCGCGCTGCGCCGGCACCGGGGATCTGTTGTTGGAGGTGGAGGACGTGGAGGAGAAGTTCTTCTGGGACTTCGTCAGGGAGCTGTTGTCTTGTGACACCTCGTCGTTGGCTGTGGCCTTCAGGATGTTGCTGAAAGAAAAGCACGATCGGAAACCCTCAAAACTCTGACTGTGATCATAATAAATGAATCGGATGAGTGCTATTAAAATAGACATACTTAAAGGACGGCCTCTGGTTGGAGCTCTTGGGCGTGAGCGGTTTCTCAGAGTAGTTGTTGTGCAAGATGGTGGTGACGGAGTTGCCCACAGCTCCCTTGTTGCTCCTGGGAGAGAAACACAAAGATGGTGACGCTCTCCAGGAGACACCGACGCCTTTTTACACTTCACAGATAGTGTACAGGCGGGGGGAATTCTGACCACGTTACAAACTCAAATGTTCATGAAAGAGAAGCGTCTCGGTGTGTGTGGGTGGAATTCCTGAAGGCAGTATCAGCCGCCGTGATCAGCAGGTATGAAACGTGAGAAGCAGCGAGAAATCTAGAATGCAGCAGTGCAGGTAGTCCCTGCTCTGCTGTGTGTGTGTGAGTGTGTGTGTGTGTGTGCGTGAGTCAGAGCCGCTGCCCACCTGTTGTTGGCAGTGAAGGTGGCAGCCAGAGCGATGCCAGGCTCTCTCCTCTTCGGGCCGGTGGGGGAGTCCACGCTGCCGGTGCTGCGGGAGCTGGAGTGCAGGGAGAACGCTCGGGGCTGATCGTCCTGAGCGACCGGAAACACACACACTGGTTACGGCGACAACCACGGAAAATATTGAAAAAAAAACTTAAAATCTGGAAAGGAGGAAACAAATACTTTACTAAAACTCTTGAATTCTGGTGTCGGCACACTACTCTTTAATACTAAGGGTTAGGGTTTAAAGGCAGAGACCAATTTCTAAAGGGTAATTTATCTGTCTTCTATATTAAATACAATGTGTGTGGATGTATCGGACCTTTCATGCGCTTATGTTGTAGTAAATAATATACTTGTAGAATACCGCTGTATTAATGTGAGGCTCCGCGCAGAACGTGGCAACACATTTCCTTGGGAAAAAGGACAAAAAACGATGTATTTATATGAAATCAAATGTCAGAGTGTGGGCGAAGGCGACTACCAGGATGTTCCACGTGGTTCTGTCTGCGGAGGCGTTGCTGAGGCTCGCCAGCTTCCTGCGTCCATCTGAGCCGCTGTCGAACAGAGACAAGTAGTCCTCGCTCCGGTCCTGACTGGGAAACAAACAGCGGGGTTTTATGTGCAGGGTTCATGGATCTCCAAATAAAAACCCAAACTACCGCGCAAATAGAAGGAAGACTCCACGAGAGTGGGGCGAACGAATGTTTTTTGCAATTTGGGTGAACTGTATTTTTGAATCTGTCCTTTTAAGTGGGTTTGGAAAGGGCTTAGCGGAGCACGACACACAATTAAACAACGCCACACAATGCAGGAGCCTCGAGTCGTGGCTTTTAGTAGATTAAACGTTGTAGCGACAGCTGCAGAGGTGGGACTCATCCCCGTCTCGTCTCCTCCCCAGAGTGCTGGTATCCAGTGCTGGATACCAGCACTCTGGTATCCAGCACTGGTATCCAGTGTGTGGCAGCTGCCCGTCTGCTGAGGGGAACTCCGTTGTGGATTCCATGTGAACGGGCGCCTGCATGTGTTGATCCCTGAGCCCGTCATCCATCCTTCAAATAGCCGCCCCACACCAGCGCCTCCGTCGCGGGCCGACCCCTCGTCTGGCCCGGCCTCCGCCGGCATGCGCGGGGCGTCTGGAGACGCATACGGGGGTCTTCGGTGTGGGGGGGTGCGGCCAGCTGGCCCCGTGAAAAGCAATCTGACAACACAATTGAGGCGACACATTCCTCTACTTTCTGCTTCACAAGAGGGAGGCGCACAGATGGGAGGAAGCAGTGAGAGACCCCGTGACGGCCCCGAGAGACCCGGAGGGGGTGCCTTTAAACGTAAAGCCCCTCTGCGCTGCATCCTCAGAGGCAGAGAGGGGAGGCAGCTGCCGGACAATAGAGCCAGAGCACGCACACACACTTATCCTTTCACCGGCTCCTGGTGGAGGGGAAGGGGGTAACCCGACCCCCGAGGTTCAGGCCCCGCCCCCTCTAACCTGGGACAAAGCAAGACCCTGCAACCCCCGCAGACCCTAGCAACAGCCGCCCCTGCACTCTTTTATCGTGCCACAATTCCCATTGTTGGCGGCTGAAGCTCCGGGGCGGCCAGCTGTTGCTCGCCGAAGAGACGCTCTGGTTTAAAAAAAAAGAAAAAAAGAGCAAAGACTCCGGGATCGCTCCGGGCAAAACACGAGCGCCGTCCGACGCGCCTTATCTGATACGCACACATTCTCTTCTGTCGCTTTGCAAAAACACGTCCTTCATATTTCAGTGTGTCACTGTAAACTCAACGACCCGACCGAGGCCCGGAGAGCACACGCTGTGCCCTGCAGGTTCACGTCAATGTCAGTGATAAGGAAAGAAGGAAATAAGGAGGGATACCACTGTGTTACAAGCATGAACACTGAGTGTTATCACACCAGTTATCACATGTATGAGTTTGCACCTTAAGCTGATGTTGGCCTGCTGGTTCACCTGCGTGGTGCTGTTGCACCGCCTCAGGTTCTTGATGGAGCGGGAGCTGTCGCTCTGTGGATTTAAGAGGTTTGTTAAAGTATGTTCGCAAACATTACTATTTATTTATCCATCTATCTATCTATCTATCCGTAGACGGTTCCTCACCAGGGTGTTGCGTTTCCCTCTGCTGTCTCCAGCCACGCACACCGACACGGACCGAGAGAAGCACTTCCCCGGCGATGCGCTGCTGGGTCTCTTGGACACGGAGAGCTGGGAGCCCGACAGGCTGAGGTCCAAGGCGTCTCCGGAGACGCCGGTCGGGATGGACGAAGGGCTGCGCGTCGTCTGCATCCTGTGGACGGCCTGCGAGGAGCGCAGCGGAGAGAGGATTTAAGAGGAGACACGAGGCCACGCGTTCTGCCACAGCGGCACAGGAGGTAACGGCCACTTTGCCCTCGGCCGTTTGGAACCCGGCCGGTCGTTCGGAGCGTCGCTGTCTTAAAGCGGAACGTTCACCACGTCAAGCCGTCGCAGGTTCACTGATGAGGCCAACAGGACCTGCAGGAAGCAGCTCTCCTCAGGCCCTGCTGACATGTTTACACTTTGGGGTGTGTGTGTGTGTGTGTGTGTGTGTGTGTGTGTGTGTGTGTGTGTCTGTGAGCGTGTGTGTCTGTGAGCGTGTGTGTCTGTGAGCGTGTGTGTGTGTGTGTGTGTGTGTCTGTGAGCGTGTGTGTGTGTGTGTGTGTGTGTGTGTGTGTGTCTGTGAGCGTGTGTGTCTGTGAGCGTGTGTGTGTGAGTGTGACTGCGAGTGTGTATGTGAGTGTATGTGTGTTTATGTGTGTGTGTGTGTGTGTGTGTGTGTGTGTGTGTGTTTGTGTGTGTGTGTTTATGTGTATGTATGAGAGTGTGAGTGTGTGTGAGAGTGTATGTGTGTTAATGTGTGTGTGCGTGTGAGTGTGTGAAAGTGTCTGTCTGTGAGGGAGTGTTGTGTGTGTGTGTGTGTGTGTGTGTGTCTGTCTGAGTGTCTGTGTGTGTGTGTGTGTGTGTGTTTGTTTATGTGTATGTATGAGAGTGTGAGGGTGTGAGAGTGTATGTGTGAGTGTGTGTGTGTTTGTTTACGTGTATGTATGAGAGTGTGAGTGTGTGTGAGAGTGTATGTGTGTTAATGTGTGTGTGCGTGTGAGTGTGTGAAAGTGTCTGTCTGTGAGGGAGTGTTGTGTGTGTGTGTGTCTGTCTGAGTGTCTGTGTGTGTGTGTGTGTGTGTGTGTGTGTGTGTATGTATGAGAGTGTGAGAGTGTGTGTGTGTTTGTTTATGTGTATGTATGAGAGTGGGGGAGAGTGTATGTGTGTGTGAGTGTGTGAGTGTGTGTGAGCGTGTGTGTTAGCTCTGCTAGCTAACGTTTCGTCCCCCCATCAGATGGTGAAGCGTGACAGCTTTGATAAATACCGCTGCGTATCAACCAGCGCGAGCAGCAACAACAACAACAACAACAACAACAACAACACATCGTCGTTAGTTAGCATAACATTATTTACAAGCTAGCTATTGGTACGGCCGTTACTAACGGTCACCAAACCGCTACTAACGGTCAACATAAAGTTAGTTACCTTATTGGCTGTCGACGTCATTCCAATACGACGACGTTTTCTGTGCGAACGTTATTTAATCCGTTGGTCAGAAATACAGAAGAAAAGCTCCGTTAACGTCTTTAAAGTTTCCGTTGAACCCCGACGACTTCCGCTTGCTGCTGCCGGACCCCTCGCTCTAAAAGCCGGACGGCTCCATCGTTTTCTCCCGCGGGATTAATTCCTCTGGTTCCCAGTGAAAGTCCTCCGTTCACTCAGTGGACAAACAACCCAGTAACGCGTAACACCATCTCTGTGGTAACGAGGGGGCCGCCTCTCGACGCCTGTGATTGGCGGAGAAAAGAACATCGTCTCCCTGAACGTGGCTCTGATTGGCTGAGCCGAGACGTCCGTCTATTGGTGTGGATTCCGAGGGGGCGTGGCTAGAACAACGGTTTGGTTGACTTTGCAAAGGGAGGCGTGAGGGCAAAAATCACATTTTTGGTGTGTGTTGGGAAATAAAAAAAACCTCTGATTTATTTATAGTGATTTTATTGATTGTTCCCAGCAATAGGCCCGCTTCACACACATCTGTCACTTTCAGACCAAATATACAGAACGATTTATTCACAAGGAATGAATTACATGTAATATCTCATGAGTATTAAAAACAACAATGACAAAAACAAATCACATGAAAAGAAAAAGATCATAAACGAGCCCGTAGAAATCATCTATTTTCTTTTAAACTCGACAGCAGCCGTCCACACGTCGGCCCCGTGTCCCAGGGTGAAGTCCTCCGATAGGGACTCGAGCCCCTGCAGCGCCGGGAGGTTTTTCTGCTCCAGTTGGCCCTCTAAGGTGGACTTGATGCTGGAGGGCGTGAAGGAAAACAACCGTTAGCTCTGCATCCATTGTTGACACCACAGGCATGTCTATTCCCTCCCCTGTGCAGCTGCTGCCTGAATAGAAGTGACCTGTGGCTGAGGGATGCGGCGTAAGCTGCTCTCCCTGACAGATGGCTGTGGGGTCACGCCCCGGTCCTGGAAGTCAGGAAGGCTCCAAATCCCAGGGGAGCGCCCCGGGTGAGACCGCCACACTTCACTGTGATTAAAGCTGCTTAGAGCCGGTGGATTCCTTCAGACGAGGGTGGTAATGTCTGACCTGACAGTAGCCTCACGTCTCACACTCACGTCTCACACACACACTCTCACACTCACGCTCTCACACACACGTCTCACACACACGTCTCACGCTCACGTCTCACGCTCACGCTCTCACACTCACGTCTCACACTCACGTCTCACACACACACTCTCACACTCACGCTCTCACACACACGTCTCACACACACGTCTCACACACACGTCTCACGCTCACGTCTCACGCTCACGTCTCACGCTCACGTCTCACACACACTCTCACCTCGTGGGTGAACTAATGTAAATAAAGCAAATGTTCTGCGGATGGTTTTACCATTTGGTGCTTCTCACCAACACACAACTCACAAATGGTGAATTGGTTGTGTTTTGCCGTGCAAATGGCTTGTGTGTGTGTGCGCGTGTGTGTGTGTGTGTGTGTGTGTGTGTGTGTGTGTCTGTGGGTGTGTGTCTGTGTGAGTGTCCAAGTGAGTAAGTGAGTGAGTGAGTGCTTGTGTGTGCAAGTGTATGTGTGTCTATGTGTGTGTGTGTGAGTGTGTGTGTGTGAGCGTGTGTGTGTGT